>JAXDRA010000942.1:0-22156 GCA_034190875.2 Urechis unicinctus
ATACTCGTCTATTTCTAACACTCACAGAGGTCTATTTGACCCTAGCGTTTCTAGCGACGAAACAATCCCTATCCATCTCCTTAATCACTTCTAAAACAAGAGTTATTGACTGATATACCACGATCTATTAAACGCAATGATACGTTCCTATGGGTAACTAAACCCTTAATAACCGTCTCATCTGGCATTTGCATAGATTTTTTATTTCTTTCTTAAAAAGATAATTGATTTATTTAAATTTGATTTCGTACCTCATCCTACACAATATTTATTTAAGATACCCTTATTTGGGTTTAGTTCGCAGGTATACAACCTTTGCGATGTTGTAAATTGCATTGAATCTGAAGAGAGGTATTTGCATCAGCTTCTCTGGGTTCACCAGACGCTGCATAAGATTCTGAAACATGTCTGTTTAACGACCACCCAATTCTAACTTCCGGTAATTTACATCACTTAGGTAAATTACAAATAAACCCAACGCGATGCAAGCAAGCAAAAAAGTCGCTGAGAATAATGGAAATTGCGGCTGACTATTATTATGTCATTACTATTATCATATTATTTTTATTCGAGGCAAAATAAAACTATTTCAAATGATTTATTCATTTGATACTATGACATTATTGCAAATTTATGAATCTTATATATATCCTTGCAATATCATATGATGTTCTGAGCGACCATAAGCCTCAGATTAATTTACTCCTCTGTTTTCAGACTTAAAGAAAGCACTGATTCTATTTAACTAGTGTTGCGTCATGTTCATGTTTTTTGCAGTAATCTATGAATAGATGTCACGTGCTGAAACAAGCATTCAGAGAAGTTCTTTAGTGCTTATACTATTTCAGTTGGTTGGCACCGCTTAACATTTGTTTTTTCCATGTATGATACAATATTGTATGAGTTGTTGTTTTTGTATTTATTACGCTCATTTAATGTACCATACATCTCAATTGTTTAACATCCATCATAATAACCAATATGCTCCGTCACAACGTCGTAAATGCATAAAGCAGTGATCTGTCTGGTGACACTGAATATTGCTGTGATTCACGTGGACATCTAGTTTGGTGATGATCTGCGACATACATAATTGGATTTTATTGTGTGTAAGTGACCCGTTATAAATATAAATACTACTGTTTGAATGACGCGTCTCATTCATATTTCATACACTTCGTCTTTGCGTAGGCAAGTCGTAAAACATACATGAGGTAAAACGTTATGAAGTATCATCATAGCGGCCTATGACTGTAGTCTCTCTAAAGAAATGTATCAAACCACAAACCGATTTTTCCCCCACTAACCCAAGCTTATGCGCTCGGATGTTAACAAAAGTCAATGTAGACAGATTTGATTTATGCGCTTAAGCTAGAAGGATAGGCTAGGATCCGAACATTGCTAGTATCATTTTGATGAGTGATTGCAGTTTTAACTTTGATCTGAGCACGCATGAAAGTTGCAAATGACCATGGTAGATTGACATAGGTAGGCTATTACCATTGACTTGCTAACCTGTGTATTGGCCCAAACACCACAGAGATACATTCGCACGGCAGCAAGAGCATCTATGCAATACCTATGCAATGCAAATATAGTTTTAATGTACTAACATTCTGTTACTTATGTCCCGGAAAAGGCAAACAAATCTATATATAAATTAAACTGAGGCGTGAGCATGCACTCCTGTTATGATAACTCATAAAAGCAGATCATATTAGCTGCCAATATGCAAACACAATCAAACCATGGGGAGACAACACATACATATGCTTGAAAATAATTGATATGATAAAAGATCATAATTTTGAAACAAAATATCCATAGATCTGAATTAACGTTGGTTCTATGAGCTACACTGACCCGGGTCGAACTAACCAGGGGGCGTATCGTCCCAGAGAGGGCAAATCGACCCGAGGGCGAACCGTCCCGGGGGGCGAACAGACCTGATACCAACAAGACTTACATAATGCTTCATCACCATACATACAATATATAATTACAGGACACCGCCCTATTTTCTGATTGACAGGATGCGAAAGGATCTCTTTCAAAATATTCTTATTGCGACTAATTCAATCACAACAAATGGCAAGCCATAAAGAACACGATTGGCAGTCTTGTCACGAAACTGCCTTCCAATCATAACGGTAGTATGAAACACAACACCCGCCCATTCCTCCGGAGCTGCCTGATGAGAATCCAGGGCAATTCTATCGGTTGAATGAGATCACTCTCTCAAGAGGCAATATCTTGAGAAAGAGATTGAAAAATATAGTGCTATGTACACAAAATATAGGTGTGCAGTAAACTTGTTGGACGCAGTAGACACTGTTTAGATGCTGTTGGTATGTGTCTTTGCGCAAGTGGTGCAGGTGTAATGTCTACAGTAGTTGCCATTCCTATCGCCACAGTGTTGGGTGCTACTGGGGTCCTTTGTTGGCTAGTTGTAATTGCTGGAAAATTCATAAGTCGGCAGCTGGCAATTAAGTTGAAAAAGCATGACCAGATCCACATTCTCGCTCAGAGCAAATTGAATACCATTGCTGATATTGTATCAGCGGCGCTTGAAGATGGATATATCTCAGATGATGAGTTTAAGCTCGTTTCGGTCGAGATCATGCAATATTGTCAAATGAAGAATGACATTAAAGGCGGCAGAATCGCCCCCTAGACCTGCTAAGGTATGACCCCCGCGACAGTCAATTTAAAGAGTAGGGGTTGTTGGGTATAATGGACGTGGTGATAAAATCTTTCTGCAACTATCATACCTGAGTAAATCAAAATACAGATCTGAGAGAGACCACGAGGAAGGGGTGCGTTGGAGGAATTGACTACTCCGCCATCATAGGGCAAAATAATTTCAGCAGCTATAGCAAGAAGCTGACAGAAAAAACTAGCAACGAGGGTGTGTAAGCTTTAGGGCGTGCTGCCTCTGAGTTCAGACTTTTGAGGAGGTTGCAATTACGGTATGGAGAAGGTGTATGACACCGAGGTCTACGGAAACAATATCTATATTTAGAGTGGCGCAACAGCCTACTTTTGTGTGCTCCCGATCCGGCTGGCGTGGGGTGGATACTGTTTGTCGGGGGCATCCTGAAGAGGTTGTGCTGCTCGAGATAAAGTGCCTCTACACTCGGAGTCCTGGGCGGATAATTCCGAATATGTATAAGCCTCAGGTACTGTTGGGGCTGCATCATGGTCCGGTGGCGACCATCCAGGTGTTTGTCGATTGCGTTTTTCAGGTGGTGCTCCTTTGAGGACCTGGGGAGGGCTGAGGTGTATAACAAGGTGTATCATAAGGATCGGAAGAACTATAAGAAGACGGTGGCGTGGTGGTGGGCGTCGATTTGAGGGGCTTGAAGACGGCGACTATGGCGCGAATGGGAGGTTTAATGGTTGCCTGGGCTAGGAACAGGAGCATCACGGTTCTTGGCTGGGAAGACCGAGTGGGACCACGGAGAGACCCACGGGCGCTTTACGATGAGATTGATAACGGCTCGTCCCGATCCCGACTTTAACGAGAATAACGGTGCTAAGGTTGCCCAGTTTATACATGACCTGAAAAATGGAACTTTTGAGAGACAAAAATTCGTAATACATTGTTGTACATTTTGACGAGTGAGTCTGGGTGTTACAAAAGCAATGATATGTCCATGTACTACGCTTATTACACGTTGATTCAATAGAGGAAGGGAAAATACCTATGCCATAAGCCCTTGCTCGCAAGCTCTCCACCAATCCTGATGGATGATATTTGCTACCAAGCCCATAAACCACAATAGATTGTTCACATTTGCACATTTGTCGTTATTCTCTAAAAGAGGCATTTTGAAAGAGCTCACCATCAAAGATTGTGATTGAAATGATTATGTTGATATCAAACGAAATGTTAAAGCTATGTATGACATACATTTCAGGTCCTGTGAAAGGAGTGCCTCTAACTCGTTCATACCGTGGTTTCATTGTATTCGAAATACCTTGCTTCTACTTGTGATCAAATGACTGCTTATTCTCAATTTTGACATCCTCACATTATCTTAATCACACATCCTCTCTGCATGCATCATCGACACGTTGATAATTCTGACATTGACCAACAATTGCAAATCATGAAATGGAGATAAAAAACAAGACAAGGCCATTCTTAAGTGTATCCTGTAGCAAAGTATCAAGCTGTAAAGGTGTTATATATTAACAAATCAGATTCACCCGGACGTAACATTATTAATAAATTAGCCAAGATTGTCATAGGAATATCCACTTCAGGCTGTTGGTATTTCATCTTCATGCACTTTCCCTTTTATCTGCGTTATCAGTTGATGTATAAGCAAGATGTAGATGATTTTCTTACCAGTTTTGTCGTGACATTTATTTGAGCCAATGAACAGCCATAAACCTGTGACATTGAAAAGGTAATGTTTGTATGTGTCTACCTAGCCCCTTGGTGAATTTTTGGTTATTCGTTTTGATATAATGTTCCATTGCGGATAAGAAACTGGCCAGGTATTTCCTGGATCTGTACAAACATAATCAATGATTATACAATAGTTCTATCTTATATGATATCTTGCCGGTTTCATGATATCTGTCAACATATTCCTTGATTCCAATGTGCAATGGCTCCCTGCGGTCATGCATTGTTTTGTAGACTTAATGACGGTAAATTAAATTGTATTTCCATAGTAGGTCATATTGAAATGTACTAACTACACGCCTTTGGCAACAAATGAACAATGAATACAAACCGTCGTTAAAGGTAACAATCGGAATGTTCAGATGACTGATTGGTCCTTCATGCTCATAGACAGAAAGGTAAAGACTCTTCGTTAACCAATTTGAGTTCCATGTGAGGTAATTGGAACCAACAAACCTAACTTTGTAAGCTTAATGACTGTTCAGATAATATAAACCAGTACGATTACTGCTGACTGCTATTAAAGTCAAGCCAAATTCGACATCCAATGAGGCATGAGCCTCGTCTGTAATTAACTACCTTCCTTCGTCATTCTCATACTCGTCTATTTCTAACACTCACAGAGGTCTATTTGACCCTAGCGTTTCTAGCGACGAAACAATCCCTATCCATCTCCTTAATCACTTCTAAAACAAGAGTTATTGACTGATATACCACGATCTATTAAAACGCAATGATACGTTCCTATGGTAACTAAACCCTTAATAAACCGTCTCATCTGGCATTTGCATAGATTTTTATTTCTTTCTTAAAAAGATAATTGATTTATTTAAATTTGATTTCGTACCTCATCCTACACAATATTTATTTAAGATACCCTTATTTGGGTTTAGTTCGCAGGTATACAACCTTTGCGATGTTGTAAATTGCATTGAATCTGAAGAGAGGTATTTGCATCAGCTTCTCTGGGTTCACCAGACGCTGCATAAGATTCTGAAACATGTCTGTTTAACGACCACCCAATTCTAACTTCCGGTAATTTACATCACTTAGGTAAATTACAAATAAACCCAACGCGATGCAAGCAAGCAAAAAAGTCGCTGAGAATAATGGAAATTGCGGCTGACTATTATTATGTCATTACTATTATCATATTATTTTTATTCGAGGCAAAATAAAACTATTTCAAATGATTTATTCATTTGATACTATGACATTATTGCAAATTTATGAATCTTATATATATCCTTGCAATATATGATGTTCTGAGCGACCATAAGCCTCAGATTAATTTACTCCTCTGTTTTCAGACTTAAAGAAAGCACTGATTCTATTTAACTAGTGTTGCGTCATGTTCATGTTTTTGCAGTAATCTATGAATAGATGTCACGTGCTGAATACAAGCATTCAGAGAAGTTCTTTAGTGCTTATACTATTTCAGTTGGTTGGCACCGCTTAACATTTGTTTTTCCATGTATGATACAATATTGTATGAGTTGTTGTTTTTGTATTTATTACGCTCATTTAATGTACCATACATCTCAATTGTTTAACATCCATCATAATAACCAATATGCTCCGTCACAACGTCGTAAATGCATAAAGCAGTGATCTGTCTGGTGACACTGAATATTGCTGTGATTCACGTGGACATCTAGTTTGGTGATGATCTGCGACATACATAATTGGATTTATTGTGTGTAAGTGACCCGTTATAAATATAAATACTACTGTTTGAATGACGCGTCTCATTCATATTTCATACACTTCGTCTTTGCGTAGGCAAGTCGTAAAACATACATGAGGTAAAACGTTATGAAGTATCATCATAGCGGCCTATGACTGTAGTCACTCTAAAGAAATGTATCAACCACAAACCGATTTTCCCCCACTAACCCAAGCTTATGCGCTCGGATGTTAACAAAAGTCAATGTAGACAGATTTGATTTATGCGCTTAAGCTAGAAGGATAGGCTAGGATCCGAACATTGCTAGTATCATTTTGATGAGTGATTGCAGTTTAACTTTGATCTGAGCACGCATGAAAGTTGCAAATGACCATGGTAGATTGACATAGGTAGGCTATTACCATTGACTTGCTAACCTGTGTATTGGCCACAAACACCACAGAGATACATTCGCACGGCAGCAAGAGCATCTATGCAATACCTATGCAATGCATAGTTTTAATGTACTAACATTCTGTTACTTATGTCCCGGAAAAGGCAAACAAATCTATATATAAATTAAACTGAGGCGTGAGCATGCACTCCTGTTATGATAACTCATAAAAGCAGATCATATTAGCTGCCAATATGCAAACACAATCAAACCATGGGGAGACAACACATACATATGCTTGAAAATAATTGATATGATAAAAGATCATAATTTTGAAACAAAATATCCATAGATCTGAATTAACGTTGGTTCTATGAGCTACACTGACCCGGGTCGAACTAACCAGGGGGCGTATCGTCCCAGAGAGGGCAAATCGACCCGAGGGCGAACCGTCCCGGGGGGCGAACAGACCTGATACCAACAAGACTTACATAATGCTTCATCACCATACAATATATAATTACAGGACACCGCCCTATTTTCTGATTGACAGGATGCGAAAGGATCTCTTTCAAAATATTCTTATTGCGACTAATTCAATCACAACAAATGGCAAGCCATAAAGAACACGATTGGCAGTCTTGTCACGAAACTGCCTTCCAATCATAACGGTAGTATGAAACAACACCCGCCCATTCCTCCGGAGCTGCCTGATGAGAATCCAGGGCAATTCTATCGGTTGAATGAGATCACTCTCTCAAGAGGCAATATCTTGAGAAAGAGATTGAAAAATATAGTGCTATGTACACAAAATATAGGTGTGCAGTAAACTTGTTGGACGCAGTAGACACTGTTTAGATGCTGTTGGTATGTGTCTTTGCGCAAGTGGTGCAGGTGTAATGTCTACAGTAGTTGCCATTCCTATCGCCACAGTGTTGGGTGCTACTGGGGTCCTTTGTTGGCTAGTTGTAATTGCTGGAAAATTCATAAGTCGGCAGCTGGCAATTAAGTTGAAAAAGCATGACCAGATCCACATTCTCGCTCAGAGCAAATTGAATACCATTGCTGATATTGTATCAGCGGCGCTTGAAGATGGATATATCTCAGATGATGAGTTTAAGCTCGTTTCGGTCGAGATCATGCAATATTGTCAAATGAAGAATGACATTAAAGGCGGCAGAATCGCCCCCTAGAGACCTGCTAAGGTATGACCCCCCCGCGACAGTCAATTTAAAGAGTAGGGGTTGTTGGGTATAATGGACGTGGTGATAAAATCTTTCTGCAACTATCATACCTGAGTAAATCAAAATACAGATCTGAGAGAGACCACGAGGAAGGGGTGCGTTGGAGGAATTGACTACTCCGCCATCATAGGGCAAAATAATTTCAGCAGCTATAGCAAGAAGCTGACAGAAAAAACTAGCAACGAGGGTGTAAGCTTTAGGGCGTGCTGCCTCTGAGTTCAGACTTTTGAGGAGGTTGCAATTACGGTATGGGAGAAGGTGTATGACACCGAGGTCTACGGAAACAATATCTATATTTAGAGTGGCGCAACAGCCTACTTTTGTGTGCTCCCGATCCGGCTGGCGGTGGGGTGGATACTGTTTGTCGGGGGCATCCTGAAGAGGTTGTGCTGCTCGAGATAAAGTGCCTCTACACTCGGAGTCCTGGGCGGATAATTCCGAATATGTATAAGCCTCAGGTACTGTTGGGGCTGCATCATGGTCCGGTGGCGACCATCCAGGTGTTTGTCGATTGCGTTTTTCAGGTGGTGCTCCTTTGAGGACCTGGGGAGGGCTGAGGTGTATAACAAGGTGTATCATAAGGATCGGAAGAACTATAAGAAGACGGTGGCGTGGTGGTGGGCGTCGATTGAGGGGCTTGAAGACGGCGACTATGGCGCGAATGGGAGGTTTAATGGTTGCCTGGGCTAGGAACAGGAGCATCACGGTTCTTGGCTGGGAAGACCGAGTGGGACCACGGAGAGACCCACGGGCGCTTTACGATGAGATTGATAACGGCTCGTCCCGATCCCGACTTTAACGAGAATAACGGTGCTAAGGTTGCCCAGTTTATACATGACCTGAAAAATGGAACTTTTGAGAGACAAAATTCGTAATACATTGTTGTACATTTTGACGAGTGAGTCTGGGTGTTACAAAAGCAATGATATGTCCATGTACTACGCTTATTACACGTTGATTCAATAGAGGAAGGGAAAATACCTATGCCATAAGCCCTTGCTCGCAAGCTCTCCACCAATCCTGATGGATGATATTTGCTACCAAGCCAATAAACCACAATAGATTGTTCACATTTGCACATTTGTCGTTATTCTCTAAAAGAGGCATTTTGAAAGAGCTCACCATCAAAGATTGTGATTGAAATGATTATGTTGATATCAAACGAAATGTTAAAGCTATGTATGACATACATTTCAGGTCCTGTGAAAGGAGTGCCTCTAACTCGTTCATACCGTGGTTTCATTGTATTCGAAATACCTTGCTTCTACTTGTGATCAAATGACTGCTTATTCTCAATTTTGACATCCTCACATTATCTTAATCACACATCCTCTGCATGCATCATCGACACGTTGATAATTCTGACATTGACCAACAATTGCAAATCATGAAATGGAGATAAAAAACAAGACAAGGCCATTCTTAAGTGTATCCTGTAGCAAAATATCAAGCTGTAAGGTGTTATATATTAACAAATCAGATTCACCCGGACGTAACATTATTAATAAATTATCCAAGATTGTCATAGAAATATCCACTTCAGGCTTTTGGTATTTCATCTTCATGCACTTTCCCTTTTATCTGCGTTATCAGTTGATGTATAAGCAAGATGTAGATGATTTTCTTACCAGTTTTGTCGTGACATTTATTTGAGCCAATGAACAGCCATAAACCTGTGACATTGAAAAGGTAATGTTTGTATGTGTCTACCTAGCCCCTTGGTGAATTTTTGGTTATTCGTTTTGATATAATGTTCCATTGCGGATAAGAAACTGGCCAGGTATTTCCTGGATCTGTACAAACATAATCAATGATTATACAATAGTTCTATCTTAGTATGATATCTTGCCGGTTTCATGATATCTGTCAACATATTCCTTGATTCCAATGTGCAATGGCTCCCTGCGGTCATGCATTGTTTTGTAGACTTAATGACGGTAAATTAAATTGTATTTCCATAGTAGGTCATATTGAAATGTACTAACTACACGCCTTTGGCAACAAATGAACAAATGAATACAAACCGTCGTTAAAGGTAACAATCGGAATGTTCAGATGACTGATTGGTCCTTCATGCTCATAGACAGAAAGGTAAAGACTCTTCGTTAACCAATTTGAGTTCCATGTGAGGTAATTGGAACCAACAAACCTAACTTTGTAAGCTTAATGACTGTTCAGATAATATAAACCAGTACGATTACTGCTGACTGCTATTAAAGTCAAGCCAAATTCGACATCCAATGAGGCATGAGCCTCGTCTGTAATTAACTACCTTCCTTCGTCATTCTCATACTCGTCTATTTCTAACACTCACAGAGGTCTATTTGACCCTAGCGTTTCTAGCGACGAAACAATCCCTATCCATCTCCTTAATCACTTCTAAAACAAGAGTTATTGACTGATATACCACGATCTATTAAAACGCAATGATACGTTCCTATGGGTAACTAAACCCTTAATAAACCGTCTCATCTGGCATTTGCATAGATTTTTATTTCTTTCTTAAAAAGATAATTGATTTATTTAAATTTGATTTCGTACCTCATCCTACACAATATTTATTTAAGATACCCTTATTTGGGTTTAGTTCGCAGGTATACAACCTTTGCGATGTTGTAAATTGCATTGAATCTGAAGAGAGGTATTTGCATCAGCTTCTCTGGGTTCACCAGACGCTGCATAAGATTCTGAAACATGTCTGTTTAACGACCACCCAATTCTAACTTCCGGTAATTTACATCACTTAGGTAAATTACAAATAAACCCAACGCGATGCAAGCAAGCAAAAAAGTCGCTGAGAATAATGGAAATTGCGGCTGACTATTATTATGTCATTACTATTATCATATTATTTTTATTCGAGGCAAAATAAAACTATTTCAAATGATTTATTCATTTGATACTATGACATTATTGCAAATTTATGAATCTTATATATATCCTTGCAATATCATATGATGTTCTGAGCGACCATAAGCCTCAGATTAATTTACTCCTCTGTTTTCAGACTTAAAGAAAGCACTGATTCTATTTAACTAGTGTTGCGTCATGTTCATGTTTTTGCAGTAATCTATGAATAGATGTCACGTGCTGAATACAAGCATTCAGAGAAGTTCTTTAGTGCTTATACTATTTCAGTTGGTTGGCACCGCTTAACATTTGTTTTTCCATGTATGATACAATATTGTATGAGTTGTTGTTTTTGTATTTATTACGCTCATTTAATGTACCATACATCTCAATTGTTTAACATCCATCATAATAACCAATATGCTCCGTCACAACGTCGTAAATGCATAAAGCAGTGATCTGTCTGGTGACACTGAATATTGCTGTGATTCACGTGGACATCTAGTTTGGTGATGATCTGCGACATACATAATTGGATTTATTGTGTGTAAGTGACCCGTTATAAATATAAATACTACTGTTTGAATGACGCGTCTCATTCATATTTCATACACACTTCGTCTTTGCGTAGGCAAGTCGTAAAACATACATGAGGTAAAACGTTATGAAGTATCATCATAGCGGCCTATGACTGTAGTCACTCTAAAGAAATGTATCAACCACAAACCGATTTTCCCCCACTAACCCAAGCTTATGCGCTCGGATGTTAACAAAAGTCAATGTAGACAGATTTGATTTATGCGCTTAAGCTAGAAGGATAGGCTAGGATCCGAACATTGCTAGTATCATTTTGATGAGTGATTGCAGTTTAACTTTGATCTGAGCACGCATGAAAGTTGCAAATGACCATGGTAGATTGACATAGGTAGGCTATTACCATTGACTTGCTAACCTGTGTATTGGCCACAAACACCACAGAGATACATTCGCACGGCAGCAAGAGCATCTATGCAATACCTATGCAATGCATAGTTTTAATGTACTAACATTCTGTTACTTATGTCCCGGAAAAGGCAAACAAATCTATATATAAATTAAACTGAGGCGTGAGCATGCACTCCTGTTATGATAACTCATAAAAGCAGATCATATTAGCTGCCAATATGCAAACACAATCAAACCATGGGGAGACAACACATACATATGCTTGAAAATAATTGATATGATAAAAGATCATAATTTTGAAACAAAATATCCATAGATCTGAATTAACGTTGGTTCTATGAGCTACACTGACCCGGGTCGAACTAACCAGGGGGCGTATCGTCCCAGAGAGGGCAAATCGACCCGAGGGCGAACCGTCCCGGGGGGCGAACAGACCTGATACCAACAAGACTTACATAATGCTTCATCACCATACAATATATAATTACAGGACACCGCCCTATTTTCTGATTGACAGGATGCGAAAGGATCTCTTTCAAAATATTCTTATTGCGACTAATTCAATCACAACAAATGGCAAGCCATAAAGAACACGATTGGCAGTCTTGTCACGAAACTGCCTTCCAATCATAACGGTAGTATGAAACAACACCCGCCCATTCCCCGGAGCGGAGCTGCCTGATGAGAATCCAGGGCAATTCTATCGGTTGAATGAGATCACTCTCTCAAGAGGCAATATCTTGAGAAAGAGATTGAAAAATATAGTGCTATGTACACAAAATATAGGTGTGCAGTAAACTTGTTGGACGCAGTAGACACTGTTTAGATGCTGTTGGTATGTGTCTTTGCGCAAGTGGTGCAGGTGTAATGTCTACAGTAGTTGCCATTCCTATCGCCACAGTGTTGGGTGCTACTGGGGTCCTTTGTTGGCTAGTTGTAATTGCTGGAAAATTCATAAGTCGGCAGCTGGCAATTAAGTTGAAAAAGCATGACCAGATCCACATTCTCGCTCAGAGCAAATTGAATACCATTGCTGATATTGTATCAGCGGCGCTTGAAGATGGATATATCTCAGATGATGAGTTTAAGCTCGTTTCGGTCGAGATCATGCAATATTGTCAAATGAAGAATGACATTAAAGGCGGCAGAATCGCCCCCTAGACCTGCTAACGTATGACCCCCGCGACAGTCAATTTAAAGAGTAGGGGTTGTTGGGTATAATGGACGTGGTGATAAAATCTTTCTGCAACTATCATACCTGAGTAAATCAAAATACAGATCTGAGAGAGACCACGAGGAAGGGGTGCGTTGGAGGAATTGACTACTCCGCCATCATAGGGCAAAATAATTTCAGCAGCTATAGCAAGAAGCTGACAGAAAAAACTAGCAACGAGGGTGTAAGCTTTAGGGCGTGCTGCCTCTGAGTTCAGACTTTTGAGGAGGTTGCAATTACGGTATGGGAGAAGGTGTATGACACCGAGGTCTACGGAAACAATATCTATATTTAGAGTGGCGCAACAGCCTACTTTTGTGTGCTCCCGATCCGGCTGGCGGTGGGGTGGATACTGTTTGTCGGGGGCATCCTGAAGAGGTTGTGCTGCTCGAGATAAAGTGCCTCTACACTCGGAGTCCCTGGGCGGATAATTCCGAATATGTATAAGCCTCAGGTACTGTTGGGGCTGCATCATGGTCCGGTGGCGACCATCCAGGTGTTTGTCGATTGCGTTTTTCAGGTGGTGCTCCTTTGAGGACCTGGGGAGGGCTGAGGTGTATAACAAGGTGTATCATAAGGATCGGAAGAACTATAAGAAGACGGTGGCGTGGTGGTGGGCGTCGATTGAGGGGCTTGAAGACGGCGACTATGGCGCGAATGGGAGGTTTAATGGTTGCCTGGGCTAGGAACAGGAGCATCACGGTTCTTGGCTGGGAAGACCGAGTGGGACCACGGAGAGACCCACGGGCGCTTTACGATGAGATTGATAACGGCTCGTCCCGATCCCGACTTTAACGAGAATAACGGTGCTAAGGTTGCCCAGTTTATACATGACCTGAAAAATGGAACTTTTGAGAGACAAAATTCGTAATACATTGTTGTACATTTTGACGAGTGAGTCTGGGTGTTACAAAAGCAATGATATGTCCATGTACTACGCTTATTACACGTTGATTCAATAGAGGAAGGGAAAATACCTATGCCATAAGCCCTTGCTCGCAAGCTCTCCACCAATCCTGATGGATGATATTTGCTACCAAGCCAATAAACCACAATAGATTGTTCACATTTGCACATTTGTCGTTATTCTCTAAAAGAGGCATTTTGAAAGAGCTCACCATCAAAGATTGTGATTGAAATGATTATGTTGATATCAAACGAACTGTTAAAGCTATGTATGACATACATTTCAGGTCCTGTGAAAGGAGTGCCTCTAACTCGTTCATACCGTGGTTTCATTGTATTCGAAATACCTTGCTTCTACTTGTGATCAAATGACTGCTTATTCTCAATTTTGACATCCTCACATTATCTTAATCACACATCCTCTGCATGCATCATCGACACGTTGATAATTCTGACATTGACCAACAATTGCAAATCATGAAATGGAGATAAAAAACAAGACAAGGCCATTCTTAAGTGTATCCTGTAGCAAAATATCAAGCTGTAAAGGTGTTATATATTAACAAATCAGATTCACCCGGACGTAACATTATTAATAAATTAGCCAAGATTGTCATAGGAATATCCACTTCAGGCTTTTGGTATTTCATCTTCATGCACTTTCCCTTTTATCTGCGTTATCAGTTGATGTATAAGCAAGATGTAGATGATTTTCTTACCAGTTTTGTCGTGACATTTATTTGAGCCAATGAACAGCCATAAACCTGTGACATTGAAAAGGTAATGTTTGTATGTGTCTACCTAGCCCCTTGGTGAATTTTTGGTTATTCGTTTTGATATAATGTTCCATTGCGGATAAGAAACTGGCCAGGTATTTCCTGGATCTGTACAAACATAATCAATGATTATACAATAGTTCTATCTTAGTATGATATCTTGCCGGTTTCATGATATCTGTCAACATATTCCTTGATTCCAATGTGCAATGGCTCCCTGCGGTCATGCATTGTTTTGTAGACTTAATGACGGTAAATTAAATTGTATTTCCATAAGTAGGTCATATTGAAATGTACTAACTACACGCCTTTGGCAACAAATGAACAAATGAATACAAACCGTCGTTAAAGGTAACAATCGGAATGTTCAGATGACTGATTGGTCCTTCATGCTCATAGACAGAAAGGTAAAGACTCTTCGTTAACCAATTTGAGTTCCATGTGAGGTAATTGGAACCAACAAACCTAACTTTGTAAGCTTAATGACTGTTCAGATAATATAAACCAGTACGATTACTGCTGACTGCTATTAAAGTCAAGCCAAATTCGACATCCAATGAGGCATGAGCCTCGTCTGTAATTAACTACCTTCCTTCGTCATTCTCATACTCGTCTATTTCTAACACTCACAGAGGTCTATTTGACCCTAGCGTTTCTAGCGACGAAACAATCCCTATCCATCTCCTTAATCACTTCTAAAACAAGAGTTATTGACTGATATACCACGATCTATTAAAACGCAATGATACGTTCCTATGGGTAACTAAACCCTTAATAAAACGTCTCTCATCTGGCATTTGCATAGATTTTTATTTCTTTCTTAAAAAGATAATTGATTTATTTAAATTTGATTTCGTACCTCATCCTACACAATATTTATTTAAGATACCCTTATTTGGGTTTAGTTCGCAGGTATACAACCTTTGCGATGTTGTAAATTGCATTGAATCTGAAGAGAGGTATTTGCATCAGCTTCTCTGGGTTCACCAGACGCTGCATAAGATTCTGAAACATGTCTGTTTAACGACCACCCAATTCTAACTTCCGGTAATTTACATCACTTAGGTAAATTACAAATAAACCCAACGCGATGCAAGCAAGCAAAAAAGTCGCTGAGAATAATGGAAATTGCGGCTGACTATTATTATGTCATTACTATTATCATATTATTTTTATTCGAGGCAAAATAAAACTATTTCAAATGATTTATTCATTTGATACTATGACATTATTGCAAATTTATGAATCTTATATATATCCTTGCAATATCATATGATGTTCTGAGCGACCATAAGCCTCAGATTAATTTACTCCTCTGTTTTCAGACTTAAAGAAAGCACTGATTCTATTTAACTAGTGTTGCGTCATGTTCATGTTTTTGCAGTAATCTATGAATAGATGTCACGTGCTGAATACAAGCATTCAGAGAAGTTCTTTAGTGCTTATACTATTTCAGTTGGTTGGCACCGCTTAACATTTGTTTTTCCATGTATGATACAATATTGTATGAGTTGTTTTTTTTGTATTTATTACGCTCATTTAATGTACCATACATCTCAATTGTTTAACATCCATCATAATAACCAATATGCTCCGTCACAACGTCGTAAATGCATAAAGCAGTGATCTGTCTGGTGACACTGAATATTGCTGTGATTCACGTGGACATCTAGTTTGGTGATGATCTGCGACATACATAATTGGATTTATTGTGTGTAAGTGACCCGTTATAAATATAAATACTACTGTTTGAATGACGCGTCTCATTCATATTTCATACACTTCGTCTTTGCGTAGGCAAGTCGTAAAACATACATGAGGTAAAACGTTATGAAGTATCATCATAGCGGCCTATGACTGTAGTCACTCTAAAGAAATGTATCAACCACAAACCGATTTTCCCCCACTAACCCAAGCTTATGCGCTCGGATGTTAACAAAAGTCAATGTAGACAGATTTGATTTATGCGCTTAAGCTAGAAGGATAGGCTAGGATCCGAACATTGCTAGTATCATTTTGATGAGTGATTGCAGTTTAACTTTGATCTGAGCACGCATGAAAGTTGCAAATGACCATGGTAGATTGACATAGGTAGGCTATTACCATTGACTTGCTAACCTGTGTATTGGCCACAAACACCACAGAGATACATTCGCACGGCAGCAAGAGCATCTATGCAATACCTATGCAATGCATAGTTTTAATGTACTAACATTCTGTTACTTATGTCCCGGAAAAGGCAAACAAATCTATATATAAATTAAACTGAGGCGTGAGCATGCACTCCTGTTATGATAACTCATAAAAGCAGATCATATTAGCTGCCAATATGCAAACACAATCAAACCATGGGGAGACAACACATACATATGCTTGAAAATAATTGATATGATAAAAGATCATAATTTTGAAACAAAATATCCATAGATCTGAATTAACGTTGGTTCTATGAGCTACACTGACCCGGGTCGAACTAACCAGGGGGCGTATCGTCCCAGAGAGGGCAAATCGACCCGAGGGCGAACCGTCCCGGGGGGCGAACAGACCTGATACCAACAAGACTTACATAATGCTTCATCACCATACAATATATAATTACAGGACACCGCCCTATTTTCTGATTGACAGGATGCGAAAGGATCTCTTTCAAAATATTCTTATTGCGACTAATTCAATCACAACAAATGGCAAGCCATAAAGAACACGATTGGCAGTCTTGTCACGAAACTGCCTTCCAATCATAACGGTAGTATGAAACAACACCCGCCCATTCCTCCGGAGCTGCCTGATGAGAATCCAGGGCAATTCTATCGGTTGAATGAGATCACTCTCTCAAGAGGCAATATCTTGAGAAAGAGATTGAAAAATATAGTGCTATGTACACAAAATATAGGTGTGCAGTAAACTTGTTGGACGCAGTAGACACTGTTTAGATGCTGTTGGTATGTGTCTTTGCGCAAGTGGTGCAGGTGTAATGTCTACAGTAGTTGCCATTCCTATCGCCACAGTGTTGGGTGCTACTGGGGTCCTTTGTTGGCTAGTTGTAATTGCTGGAAAATTCATAAGTCGGCAGCTGGCAATTAAGTTGAAAAAGCATGACCAGATCCACATTCTCGCTCAGAGCAAATTGAATACCATTGCTGATATTGTATCAGCGGCGCTTGAAGATGGATATATCTCAGATGATGAGTTTAAGCTCGTTTCGGTCGAGATCATGCAATATTGTCAAATGAAGAATGACATTAAAGGCGGCAGAATCGCCCCCTAGACCTGCTAACGTATGACCCCCGCGACAGTCAATTTAAAGAGTAGGGGTTGTTGGGTATAATGGACGTGGTGATAAAATCTTTCTGCAACTATCATACCTGAGTAAATCAAAATACAGATCTGAGAGAGACCACGAGGAAGGGGTGCGTTGGAGGAATTGACTACTCCTCCCATCATAGGGCAAAATAATTTCAGCAGCTATAGCAAGAAGCTGACAGAAAAAACTAGCAACGAGGGTGTAAGCTTTAGGGCGTGCTGCCTCTGAGTTCAGACTTTTGAGGAGGTTGCAATTACGGTATGGGAGAAGGTGTATGACACCGAGGTCTACGGAAACAATATCTATATTTAGAGTGGCGCAACAGCCTACTTTTGTGTGCTCCCGATCCGGCTGGCGGTGGGGTGGATACTGTTTGTCGGGGGCATCCTGAAGAGGTTGTGCTGCTCGAGATAAAGTGCCTCTACACTCGGAGTCCTGGGCGGATAATTCCGAATATGTATAAGCCTCAGGTACTGTTGGGGCTGCATCATGGTCCGGTGGCGACCATCCAGGTGTTTGTCGATTGCGTTTTTCAGGTGGTGCTCCTTTGAGGACCTGGGGAGGGCTGAGGTGTATAACAAGGTGTATCATAAGGATCGGAAGAACTATAAGAAGACGGTGGCGTGGTGGTGGGCGTCGATTGAGGGGCTTGAAGACGGCGACTATGGCGCGAATGGGAGGTTTAATGGTTGCCTGGGCTAGGAACAGGAGCATCACGGTTCTTGGCTGGGAAGACCGAGTGGGACCACGGAGAGACCCACGGGCGCTTTACGATGAGATTGATAACGGCTCGTCCCGATCCCGACTTTAACGAGAATAACGGTGCTAAGGTTGCCCAGTTTATACATGACCTGAAAAATGGAACTTTTGAGAGACAAAATTCGTAATACATTGTTGTACATTTTGACGAGTGAGTCTGGGTGTTACAAAAGCAATGATATGTCCATGTACTACGCTTATTACACGTTGATTCAAATAGAGGAAGGGAAAATACCTATGCCATAAGCCCTTGCTCGCAAGCTCTCCACCAATCCTGATGGATGATATTTGCTACCAAGCCAATAAACCACAATAGATTGTTCACATTTGCACATTTGTCGTTATTCTCTAAAAGAGGCATTTTGAAAGAGCTCACCATCAAAGATTGTGATTGAAATGATTATGTTGATATCAAACGAACTGTTAAAGCTATGTATGACATACATTTCAGGTCCTGTGAAAGGAGTGCCTCTAACTCGTTCATACCGTGGTTTCATTGTATTCGAAATACCTTGCTTCTACTTGTGATCAAATGACTGCTTATTCTCAATTTTGACATCCTCACATTATCTTAATCACACATCCTCTGCATGCATCATCGACACGTTGATAATTCTGACATTGACCAACAATTGCAAATCATGAAATGGAGATAAAAAACAAGACAAGGCCATTCTTAAGTGTATCCTGTAGCAAAATATCAAGCTGTAAAGGTGTTATATATATTAACAAATCAGATTCACCCGGACGTAACATTATTAATAAATTATCCAAGATTGTCATAGAAATATCCACTTCAGGCTTTTGGTATTTCATCTTCATGCACTTTCCCTTTTATCTGCGTTATCAGTTGATGTATAAGCAAGATGTAGATGATTTTCTTACCAGTTTTGTCGTGACATTTATTTGAGCCAATGAACAGCCATAAACCTGTGACATTGAAAAGGTAATGTTTGTATGTGTCTACCTAGCCCCTTGGTGAATTTTTGGTTATTCGTTTTGATATAATGTTCCATTGCGGATAAGAAACTGGCCAGGTATTTCCTGGATCTGTACAAACATAATCAATGATTATACAATAGTTCTATCTTAGTATGATATCTTGCCGGTTTCATGATATCTGTCAACATATTCCTTGATTCCAATGTGCAATGGCTCCCTGCGGTCATGCATTGTTTTGTAGACTTAATGACGGTAAATTAAATTGTATTTCCATAGTAGGTCATATTGAAATGTACTAACTACACGCCTTTGGCAACAAATGAACAAATGAATACAAACCGTCGTTAAAGGTAACAATCGGAATGTTCAGATGACTGATTGGTCCTTCATGCTCATAGACAGAAAGGTAAAGACTCTTCGTTAACCAATTTGAGTTCCATGTGAGGTAATTGGAACCAACAAACCTAACTTTGTAAGCTTAATGACTGTTCAGATAATATAAACCAGTACGATTACTGCTGACTGCTATTAAAGTCAAGCCAAATTCGACATCCAATGAGGCATGAGCCTCGTCTGTAATTAACTACCTTCCTTCGTCATTCTCATACTCGTCTATTTCTAACACTCACAGAGGTCTATTTGACCCTAGCGTTTCTAGCGACGAAACAATCCCTATCCATCTCCTTAATCACTTCTAAAACAAGAGTTATTGACTGATATACCACGATCTATTAAAACGCAATGATACGTTCCTATGGGTAACTAAACCCTTAATAAACCGTCTCATCTGGCATTTGCATAGATTTTTATTTCTTTCTTAAAAAGATAATTGATTTATTTAAATTTGATTTCGTACCTCATCCTACACAATATTTATTTAAGATACCCTTATTTGGGTTTAGTTCGCAGGTATACAACCTTTGCGATGTTGTAAATTGCATTGAATCTGAAGAGAGGTATTTGCATCAGCTTCTCTGGGTTCACCAGACGCTGCATAAGATTCTGAAACATGTCTGTTTAACGACCACCCAATTCTAACTTCCGGTAATTTACATCACTTAGGTAAATTACAAATAAACCCAACGCGATGCAAGCAAGCAAAAAAGTCGCTGAGAATAATGGAAATTGCGGCTGACTATTATTATGTCATTACTATTATCATATTATTTTTATTCGAGGCAAAATAAAACTATTTCAAATGATTTATTCATTTGATACTATGACATTATTGCAAATTTATGAATCTTATATATATCCTTGCAATATCATATGATGTTGAGAGCGACCATAAGCCTCAGATTAATTTACTCCTCTGTTTTCAGACTTAAAGAAAGCACTGATTCTATTTAACTAGTGTTGCGTCATGTTCATGTTTTTGCAGTAATCTATGAATAGATGTCACGTGCTGAATACAAGCATTCAGAGAAGTTCTTTAGTGCTTATACTATTTCAGTTGGTTGGCACCGCTTAACATTTGTTTTTCCATGTATGATACAATATTGTATGAGTTGTTGTTTTTGTATTTATTACGCTCATTTAATGTACCATACATCTCAATTGTTTAACATCCATCATAATAACCAATATGCTCCGTCACAACGTCGTAAATGCATAAAGCAGTGATCTGTCTGGTGACACTGAATATTGCTGTGATTCACGTGGACATCTAGTTTGGTGATGATCTGCGACATACATAATTGGATTTATTGTGTGTAAGTGACCCGTTATAAATATAAATACTACTGTTTGAATGACGCGTCTCATTCATATTTCATACACTTCGTCTTTGCGTAGGCAAGTCGTAAAACATACATGAGGTAAAACGTTATGAAGTATCATCATAGCGGCCTATGACTGTAGTCACTCTAAAGAAATGTATCAACCACAAACCGATTTTCCCCCACTAACCCAAGCTTATGCGCTCGGATGTTAACAAAAGTCAATGTAGACAGATTTGATTTATGCGCTTAAGCTAGAAGGATAGGCTAGGATCCGAACATTGCTAGTATCATTTTGATGAGTGATTGCAGTTTAACTTTGATCTGAGCACGCATGAAAGTTGCAAATGACCATGGTAGATTGACATAGGTAGGCTATTACCATTGACTTGCTAACCTGTGTATTGGCCACAAACACCACAGAGATACATTCGCACGGCAGCAAGAGCATCTATGCAATACCTATGCAATGCATAGTTTTAATGTACTAACATTCTGTTACTTATGTCCCGGAAAAGGCAAACAAATCTATATATAAATTAAACTGAGGCGTGAGCATGCACTCCTGTTATGATAACTCATAAAAGCAGATCATATTAGCTGCCAATATGCAAACACAATCAAACCATGGGGAGACAACACATACATATGCTTGAAAATAATTGATATGATAAAAGATCATAATTTTGAAACAAAATATCCATAGATCTGAATTAACGTTGGTTCTATGAGCTACACTGACCCGGGTCGAACTAACCAGGGGGCGTATCGTCCCAGAGAGGGCAAATCGACCCGAGGGCGAACCGTCCCGGGGGGCGAACAGACCTGATACCAACAAGACTTACATAATGCTTCATCACCATACAATATATAATTACAGGACACCGCCCTATTTTCTGATTGACAGGATGCGAAAGGATCTCTTTCAAAATATTCTTATTGCGACTAATTCAATCACAACAAATGGCAAGCCATAAAGAACACGATTGGCAGTCTTGTCACGAAACTGCCTTCCAATCATA
>JAXDRA010000943.1:0-13823 GCA_034190875.2 Urechis unicinctus
AGTATTTGGCACACACGAGATGGCAACTCTAATCTTTTCTACACACAGCATGGCACTGTTAAAAGTACACGGTTGTGACTGTCGTATGATTTTAATGACCTTGAATGAGCGTGCGTGGCTGACCATCGAATAATAAAACAGTGATTTATATTATTTGCATGCTATCATATTTTCGGCATTGCACAACCAAATGTACAAATGACGTCAGTAGCGCTTTAAAGCTCATTTGAATTCCGACATAACCGTTATCAAAATAAGAATGTTACCAGAAGTGGGGTTCGAACCCACGCGGACATTCGTCCATTGGAACTTAAGTCCAACGCCTTAACCACTCGGCCATCCTGGTTACCCTCTAAGCATCGTATTCGATTGTTTCATTGTTCGACTATACTTTATTCAAGGATGCTTTCAGTTTGCAATACATAGATACATGCAAGCACTTGATGCATTTCATCGAAATCAGTAATCTGGTTGACACCTGAGCTAAAATAACTAACTATGTTATTTTTTCCAAGACCAGTTTGGGGTTTATTGGAGAAAGCATCTAAGAAAATATCATCAAGTCATTGAATTGACCTATCTCTAGCGAGATAAAATAGTGTAAGGGCAGTATATCAATTTGACCAAGTCTCACGTACAATGGTTTAGTGGACTTATGAGAGATATGCGATTTCTGAATTACCAATAACTAATCTTAACTTTCATACAGCTTTTATGCCTTCGTCAATCATTTAAGACTCAGCGCCCATTTATGCTTCTCGTTTTTACGAAACGCCATATGTATATTTAATTTTGCACTTTAAATTGTAGTATTCTTCATTGATAAGTATTTGGCACACACGAGATGGCAACTCTAATCTTTTCTACACACAGCATGGCACTGTTAAAAGTACACGGTTGTGACTGTCGTATGATTTTAATGACCTTGAATGAGCGTGCGTGGCTGACCATCGAATAATAAAACAGTGATTTATATTATTTGCATGCTATCATATTTTCGGCATTGCACAACCAAATGTACAAATGACGTCAGTAGCGCTTTAAAGCTCATTTGAATTCCGACATAACCGTTATCAAAATAAGAATGTTACCAGAAGTGGGGTTCGAACCCACGCGGACATTCGTCCATTGGAACTTAAAGTCCAACGCCTTAACCACTCGGCCATCCTGGTTACCCTCTAAGCATCGTATTCGATTGTTTCATTGTTCGACTATACTTTATTCAAGGATGCTTTCAGTTTGCAATACATAGATACATGCAAGCACTTGATGCATTTCATCGAAATCAGTAATCTGGTTGACACCTGAGCTAAAATAACTAACTATGTTATTTTTTCCAAGACCAGTTTGGGGTTTATTGGAGGAAAGCATCTAAGAAAATATCATCAAGTCATTGAATTGACCTATCTCTAGCGAGATAAAATAGTGTAAGGGCAGTATATCAATTTGACCAAGTCTCACGTACAATGGTTTAGTGGACTTATGAGAGATATGCGATTTCTGAATTACCAATAACTAATCTTAACTTTCATACAGCTTTTATGCCTTCGTCAATCATTTAAGACTCAGCGCCCATTTATGCTTCTCGTTTTTACGAAACGCCATATATATATTTTACTTTTGCACTTTAAATTGTAGTATTCTTCATTGATAAGTATTTGGCACACACGAGATGGCAACTCTAATCTTTTTCTACACACAGCATGGCACTGTTAAAAGTACACGGTTGTGACTGTCGTATGATTTTAATGACCTTGAATGAGCGTGCGTGGCTGACCATCGAATAATAAAACAGTGATTTATATTATTTGCATGCTATCATATTTTCGGCATTGCACAACCAAATGTACAAATGACGTCAGTAGCGCTTTAAAGCTCATTTGAATTCCGACATAACCGTTATCAAAATAAGAATGTTACCAGAAGTGGGGTTCGAACCCACGCGGACATTCGTCCATTGGAACTTAAGTCCAACGCCTTAACCACTCGGCCATCCTGGTTACCCTCTAAAGCATCGTATTCGATTGTTTCATTGTTCGACTATACTTTATTCAAGGATGCTTTCAGTTTGCAATACATAGATACATGCAAGCACTTGATGCATTTCATCGAAATCAGTAATCTGGTTGACACCTGAGCTAAAATAACTAACTATGTTATTTTTTCCAAGACCAGTTTGGGGTTTATTGGAGGAAAGCATCTAAGAAAATATCATCAAGTCATTGAATTGACCTATCTCTAGCGAGATAAAATAGTGTAAGGGCAGTATATCAATTTGACCAAGTCTCACGTACAATGGTTTAGTGGACTTATGAGAGATATGCGATTTCTGAATTACCAATATCTAATCTTAACTTTCATACAGCTTTTATGCCTTCGTCAATCATTTAAGACTCAGCGCCCATTTATGCTTCTCTCGTTTTTACGAAACGCCATATATATATTTAATTTTGCACTTTAAATTGTAGTATTCTTCATGATAAGTATTTGGCACACACGAGATGGCAACTCTAATCTTTTCTACACACAGCATGGCACTGTTAAAAGTACACGGTTGTGACTGTCGTATGATTTTAATGACCTTGAATGAGCGTGCGTGGCTGACCATCGAATAATAAAACAGTGATTTTATTATTTGCATGCTATCATATTTTCGGCATTGCACAACCAAATGTACAAATGACGTCAGTAGCGCTTTAAAGCTCATTTGAATTCCGACATAACCGTTATCAAAATAAGAATGTTACCAGAAGTGGGGTTCGAACCCACGCGGACATTCGTCCATTGGAACTTAAGTCCAACGCCTTAACCACTCGGCCATCCTGGTTACCCTCTAAGCATCGTATTCGATTGTTTCATTGTTCGACTATACTTTATTCAAGGATGCTTTCAGTTTGCAATACATAGATACATGCAAGCACTTGATGCATTTCATCGAAATCAGTAATCTGGTTGACACCTGAGCTAAAATAACTAATATGTTTTTTTTTCCAAGACCAGTTTTGGGGTTTTATTGGAGGAAAGCATCTAAGAAAATATCATCAAGTCATTGAATTGACCTATCTCTAGCGAGATAAAATAGTGTAAGGGCAGTAGTATATCAATTTGACCAAGTCTCACGTACAATGGTTTAGTGGACTTATGAGAGATATGCGATTTCTGAATTACCAATAACTAATCTTAACTTTCATACAGCTTTTATGCCTTCGTCAATCATTTAAGACTCAGCGCCCATTTATGCTTCTTTTTTTTTACGAAACGCCATATATATATTTATTTTGCACTTTAAATTGTAGTATTCTTCATTGATAAGTATTTGGCACACACGAGATGGCAACTCTAATCTTTTCTACACACAGCATGGCACTGTTAAAAGTACACGGTTGTGACTGTCGTATGATTTTAATGACCTTGAATGAGCGTGCGTGGCTGACCATCGAATAATAAAACAGTGATTTATATTATTTGCATGCTATCATATTTTCGGCATTGCACAACCAAATGTACAAATGACGTCAGTAGCGCTTTAAAGCTCATTTGAATTCCGACATAACCGTTATCAAAATAAGAATGTTACCAGAAGTGGGGTTCGAACCCACGCGGACATTCGTCCATTGGAACTTAAGTCCAACGCCTTAACCACTCGGCCATCCTGGTTACCCTCTAAGCATCGTATTCGATTGTTTCATTGTTCGACTATACTTTATTCAAGGATGCTTTCAGTTTGCAATACATAGATACATGCAAGCACTTGATGCATTTCATCGAAATCAGTAATCTGGTTGACACCTGAGCTAAAATAACTAACTATGTTATTTTTTCCAAGACCAGTTTGGGGGTTTATTGGAGGAAAGCATCTAAGAAAATATCATCAAGTCATTGAATTGACCTATCTCTAGCGAGATAAAATAGTGTAAGGGCAGTATATCAATTTGACCAAGTCTCACGTACAATGGTTTAGTGGACTTATGAGAGATATGCGATTTCTGAATTACCAATAACTAATCTTAACTTTCATACAGCTTTTATGCCTTCGTCAATCATTTAAGACTCAGCGCCCATTTATGCTTCTCGTTTTTACGAAACGCATATATATATATTTAATTTTGCACTTTAAATTGTAGTATTCTTCATTGATAAGTATTTGGCACACACGAGATGGCAACTCTAATCTTTTCTACACACAGCATGGCACTGTTAAAAGTACACGGTTGTGACTGTCGTATGATTTTAATGACCATGAATGAGCGTGCGTGGCTGACCATCGAATAATAAAACAGTGATTTATATTATTTGCATGCTATCATATTTTCGGCATTGCACAACCAAATGTACAAATGACGTCAGTAGCGCTTTAAAGCTCATTTGAATTCCGACATAACCGTTATCAAAATAAGAATGTTACCAGAAGTGGGGTTCGAACCCACGCGGACATTCGTCCATTGGAACTTAAGTCCAACGCCTTAACCACTCGGCCATCCTGGTTACCCTCTAAGCATCGTATTCGATTGTTTCATTGTTCGACTATACTTTATTCAAGGATGCTTTCAGTTTTTGCAATACATAGATACATGCAAGCACTTGATGCATTTCATCGAAATCAGTAATCTGGTTGACACCTGAGCTAAAATAACTAACTATGTTTTTTTTTTTCCAAGACCAGTTTGGGGTTTATTGGAGGAAAGCATCTAAGAAAATATCATCAAGTCATTGAATTGACCTATCTCTAGCGAGATAAAATAGTGTAAGGGCAGTATATCAATTTGACCAAGTCTCACGTACAATGGTTTAGTGGACTTATGAGAGATATGCGATTTCTGAATTACCAATAACTAATCTTAACTTTCATACAGCTTTTATGCCTTCGTCAATCATTTAAGACTCAGCGCCCATTTATGCTTCTCGTTTTTACGAAACGCCATATATATTTAATTTTGCACTTTAAATTGTAGTATTCTTCATTGATAAGTATTAAGTATTTGGCACACACGAGATGGCAACTCTAATCTTTTCTACACACAGCATGGCACTGTTAAAAAAAGTACACGGTTGTGACTGTCGTATGATTTTAATGACCATGAATGAGCGTGCGTGGCTGACCATCGAATAATAAAACAGTGATTTATATTATTTGCATGCTATCATATTTTCGGCATTGCACAACCAAATGTACAAATGACGTCAGTAGCGCTTTAAAGCTCATTTGAATTCCGACATAACCGTTATCAAAATAAGAATGTTACCAGAAGTGGGGTTCGAACCCACGCGGACATTCGTCCATTGGAACTTAAGTCCAACGCCTTAACCACTCGGCCATCCTGGTTACCCTCTAAGCATCGTATTCGATTGTTTCATTGTTCGACTATACTTTATTCAAGGATGCTTTCAGTTTGCAATACATAGATACATGCAAGCACTTGATGCATTTCATCGAAATCAGTAATCTGGTTGACACCTGAGCTAAAATAACTAACTATGTTATTTTTTCCAAGACCAGTTTGGGGTTTATATTGGAGGAAAGCATCTAAGAAAATATCATCAAGTCATTGAATTGACCTATCTCTAGCGAGATAAAATAGTGTAAGGGCAGTATATCAATTTGACCAAGTCTCACGTACAATGGTTTAGTGGACTTATGAGAGATATGCGATTTCTGAATTACCAATAACTAATCTTAACTTTCATACAGCTTTTATGCCTTCGTCAATCATTTAAGACTCAGCGCCCATTTATGCTTCTCGTTTTTTTACGAAACGCCATATATATATTTAATTTTGCACTTTAAATTGTAGTATTCTTCATTGATAAGTATTTGGCACACACGAGATGGCAACTCTAATCTTTTCTACACACAGCATGGCACTGTTAAAAGTACACGGTTGTGACTGTCGTATGATTTTAATGACCATGAATGAGCGTGCGTGGCTGACCATCGAATAAAAAAACAGTGATTTATATTATTTGCATGCTATCATATTTTCGGCATTGCACAACCAAATGTACAAATGACGTCCAGTAGCGCTTTAAAGCTCATTTGAATTCCGACATAACCGTTATCAAAATAAGAATGTTACCAGAAGTGGGGTTCGAACCCACGCGGACATTCGTCCATTGGAACTTAAGTCCAACGCCTTAACCACTCGGCCATCCTGGTTACCCTCTAAGCATCGTATTCGATTGTTTCATTGTTCGACTATACTTTATTCAAGGATGCTTTCAGTTTTGCAATACATAGATACATGCAAGCACTTGATGCATTTCATCGAAATCAGTAATCTGGTTGACACCTGAGCTAAAATAACTAACTATGTTTTTTTTTTCCAAGACCAGTTTGGGGTTTATTGGAGGAAAGCATCTAAGAAAATATCATCAAGTCATTGAATTGACCTATCTCTAGCGAGATAAAATAGTGTAAGGGCAGTATATCAATTTGACCAAGTCTCACGTACAATGGTTTAGTGGACTTATGAGAGATATGCGATTTCTGAATTTACCATAACTAATCTTAACTTTCATACAGCTTTTATGCCTTCGTCAATCATTTAAGACTCAGCGCCCATTTATGCTTCTTTTTTTTACGAAACGCCATATATATTAATTTTGCACTTTAAATTGTAGTATTCTTCATTGATAAGTATTTGGCACACACGAGATGGCAACTCTAATCTTTTCTACACACAGCATGGCACTGTTAAAAGTACACGGTTGTGACTGTCGTATGATTTTAATGACCTTGAATGAGCGTGCGTGGCTGACCATCGAATAATAAAACAGTGATTTATATTATTTGCATGCTATCATATTTTCGGCATTGCACAACCAAATGTACAAATGACGTCAGTAGCGCTTTAAAGCTCATTTGAATTCCGACATAACCGTTATCAAAATAAGAATGTTACCAGAAGTGGGGTTCGAACCCACGCGGACATTCGTCCATTGGAACTTAAGTCCAACGCCTTAACCACTCGGCCATCCTGGTTACCCTCTAAGCATCGTATTCGATTGTTTCATTGTTCGACTATACTTTATTCAAGGATGCTTTCAGTTTGCAATACATAGATACATGCAAGCACTTGATGCATTTCATCGAAATCAGTAATCTGGTTGACACCTGAGCTAAAATAACTAACTATGTTTTTTTTTTTCCAAGACCAGTTTTTTTGGGGTTTATTGGAGGAAAGCATCTAAGAAAATATCATCAAGTCATTGAATTGACCTATCTCTAGCGAGATAAAATAGTGTAAGGGCAGTATATCAATTTGACCAAGTCTCACGTACAATGGTTTAGTGGACTTATGAGAGATATGCGATTTCTGAATTACCAATACTAATCTTAACTTTCATACAGCTTTTATGCCTTCGTCAATCATTTAAGACTCAGCGCCCATTTATGCTTCTCGTTTTTTTTACGAAACGCATATATATATATTTACTTTTGCACTTTAAATTGTAGTATTCTTCATTGATAAGTATTTGGCACACACGAGATGGCAACTCTAATCTTTTCTACACACAGCATGGCACTGTTAAAAGTACACGGTTGTGACTGTCGTATGATTTTAATGACCATGAATGCGTGCGTGCGTGGCTGACCATCGAATAATAAAACAGTGATTTATATTATTTGCATGCTATCATATTTTCGGCATTGCACAACCAAATGTACAAATGACGTCAGTAGCGCTTTAAAGCTCATTTGAATTCCGACATAACCGTTATCAAAATAAGAATGTTACCAGAAGTGGGGTTCGAACCCACGCGGACATTCGTCCATTGGAACTTAAGTCCAACGCCTTAACCACTCGGCCATCCTGGTTACCCTCTAAGCATCGTATTCGATTGTTTCATTGTTCGACTATACTTTATTCAAGGATGCTTTCAGTTTGCAATACATAGATACATGCAAGCACTTGATGCATTTCATCGAAATCAGTAATCTGGTTGACACCTGAGCTAAAATAACTAACTATGTTATTTTTTCCAAGACCAGTTTTGGGGTTTATTGGAGGAAAGCATCTAAGAAAATATCATCAAGTCATTGAATTGACCTATCTCTAGCGAGATAAAATAGTGTAAGGGCAGTATATCAATTTGACCAAGTCTCACGTACAATGGTTTAGTGGACTTATGAGAGATATGCGATTTCTGAATTACCAATAACTAATCTTAACTTTCATACAGCTTTTATGCCTTCGTCAATCATTTAAGACTCAGCGCCCATTTATGCTTCTCGTTTTTTACGAAACGCCATATGTATATTTACTTTTGCACTTTAAATTGTAGTATTCTTCATTGATAAGTATTTGGCACACACGAGATGGCAACTCTAATCTTTTCTACACACAGCATGGCACTGTTAAAAGTACACGGTTGTGACTGTCGTATGATTTTAATGACCATGAATGAGCGTGCGTGGCTGACCATCGAATAATAAAACAGTGATTTATATTATTTGCATGCTATCATATTTTCGGCATTGCACAACCAAATGTACAAATGACGTCAGTAGCGCTTTAAAGCTCATTTGAATTCCGACATAACCGTTATCAATAAGAATGTTACCAGAGTGGGGTTCGAACCCACGCGGACATTCGTCCATTGGAACTTAAGTCCAACGCCTTAACCACTCGGCCATCCTGGTTACCCTCTAAGCATCGTATTCGATTGTTTCATTGTTCGACTATACTTTATTCAAGGATGCTTTCAGTTTGCAATACATAGATACATGCAAGCACTTGATGCATTTCATCGAAATCAGTAATCTGGTTGACACCTGAGCTAAAATAACTAACTATGTTATTTTTTCCAAGACCAGTTTGGGGTTTATTGGAGGAAAGCATCTAAGAAAATATCATCAAGTCATTGAATTGACCTATCTCTAGCGAGATAAAATAGTGTAAGGGCAGTATATCAATTTGACCAAGTCTCACGTACAATGGTTTAGTGGACTTATGAGAGATATGCGATTTCTGAATTACCAATAACTAATCTTAACTTTCATACAGCTTTTATGCCTTCGTCAATCATTTAAGACTCAGCGCCCATTTATGCTTCTCGTTTTTACGAAACGCCATATATATATTTACTTTTGCACTTTAAATTGTAGTATTCTTCATTGATAAGTATTTGGCACACACGAGATGGCAACTCTAATCTTTTTCTACACACAGCATGGCACTGTTAAAAGTACACGGTTGTGACTGTCGTATGATTTTAATGACCTTGAATGAGCGTGCGTGGCTGACCATCGAATAATAAAACAGTGATTTATATTATTTGCATGCTATCATATTTTCGGCATTGCACAACCAAATGTACAAATGACGTCAGTAGCGCTTTAAAGCTCATTTGAATTCCGACATAACCGTTATCAAAATAAGAATGTTACCAGAAGTGGGGTTCGAACCCACGCGGACATTCGTCCATTGGAACTTAAGTCCAACGCCTTAACCACTCGGCCATCCTGGTTACCCTCTAAGCATCGTATTCGATTGTTTCATTGTTCGACTATACTTTATTCAAGGATGCTTTCAGTTTGCAATACATAGATACATGCAAGCACTTGATGCATTTCATCGAAATCAGTAATCTGGTTGACACCTGAGCTAAAATAACTAACTATGTTATTTTTTCCAAGACCAGTTTGGGGTTTATTGGAGGAAAGCATAAGAAAATATCATCAAGTCATTGAATTGACCTATCTCTAGCGAGATAAAATAGTGTAAGGGCAGTATATCAATTTGACCAAGTCTCACGTACAATGGTTTAGTGGACTTATGAGAGATATGCGATTTCTGAATTACCAATAACTAATCTTAACTTTCATACAGCTTTTATGCCTTCGTCAATCATTTAAGACTCAGCGCCCATTTATGCTTCTCGTTTTTACGAAACGCCATATATATATTACTTTTTTGCACTTTAAATTGTAGTATTCTTCATTGATAAGTATTTGGCACACACGAGATGGCAACTCTCTAATTTTCTACACACAGCATGGCACTGTTAAAAGTACACGGTTGTGACTGTCGTATGATTTTAATGACCTTGAATGAGCGTGCGTGGCTGACCATCGAATAAAAAGTGAGTGATTTATATTATTTGCATGCTATCATATTTTCGGCATTGCACAACCAAATGTACAAATGACGTCAGTAGCGCTTTAAAGCTCATTTGAATTCCGACATAACCGTTATCAAATAAGAATGTTACCAGAAGTGGGGTTCGAACCCACGCGGACATTCGTCCATTGGAACTTAAGTCCAACGCCTTAACCACTCGGCCATCCTGGTTACCCTCTAAGCATCGTATTCGATGTTTTTCATTGTTCGACTATACTTTATTCAAGGATGCTTTCAGTTTGCAATACATAGATACATGCAAGCACTTGATGCATTTCATCGAAATCAGTAATCTGGTTGACACCTGAGCTAAAATAACTAACTATGTTATTTTTTCCAAGACCAGTTTGGGGTTTATTGGAGGAAAGCATCTAAGAAAATATCATCAAGTCATTGAATTGACCTATCTCTAGCGAGATAAAATAGTGTAAGGGCAGTATATCAATTTGACCAAGTCTCACGTACAATGGTTTAGTGGACTTATGAGAGATATGCGATTTCTGAATTACCAATAACTAATCTTAACTTTCATACAGCTTTTATGCCTTCGTCAATCATTTAAGACTCAGCGCCCATTTATGCTTCTCGTTTTTACGAAACGCCATATATATTTAATTTTGCACTTTAAATTGTAGTATTCTTCATTGATAAGTATTTGGCACACACGAGATGGCAACTCTAATCTTTTCTACACACAGCATGGCATGGCACTGTTAAAAGTACACGGTTGTGACTGTCGTATGATTTTAATGACCTTGAATGAGCGTGCGTGGCTGACCATCGAAATAAAACAGTGATTTATATTATTTGCATGCTATCATATTTTCGGCATTGCACAACCAAATGTACAAATGACGTCAGTAGCGCTTTAAAGCTCATTTGAATTCCGACATAACCGTTATCAAAATAAGAATGTTACCAGAAGTGGGGTTCGAACCCACGCGGACATTCGTCCATTGGAACTTAAGTCCAACGCCTTAACCACTCGGCCATCCTGGTTACCCTCTAAGCATCGTATTCGATTGTTTCATTGTTCGACTATACTTTATTCAAGGATGCTTTCAGTTTGCAATACATAGATACATGCAAGCACTTGATGCATTTCATCGAAATCAGTAATCTGGTTGACACCTGAGCTAAAATAACTAACTATGTTATTTTTTCCAAGACCAGTTTGGGGTTTATTGGAGGAAAGCATCTAAGAAAATATCATCAAGTCATTGAATTGACCTATCTCTAGCGAGATAAAATAGTGTAAGGGCAGTATATCAATTTGACCAAGTCTCACGTACAATGGTTTAGTGGACTTATGAGAGATATGCGATTTCTGAATTACCAATAACTAATCTTAACTTTCATACAGCTTTTATGCCTTCGTCAATCATTTAAGACTCAGCGCCCATTTATGCTTCTCGTTTTTACGAAACGCCATATATATATTTAATTTTGCACTTTAAATTGTAGTATTCTTCATTGATAAGTATTTGGCACACACGAGATGGCAACTCTAATCTTTTCTACACACAGCATGGCACTGTTAAAAGTACACGGTTGTGACTGTCGTATGATTTTAATGACCTTGAATGAGCGTGCGTGGCTGACCATCGAATAATAAAACAGTGATTTATATTATTTGCATGCTATCATATTTTCGGCATTGCACAACCAAATGTACAAATGACGTCAGTAGCGCTTTAAAGCTCATTTGAATTCCGACATAACCGTTATCAAAATAAGAATGTTACCAGAAGTGGGGTTCGAACCCACGCGGACATTCGTCCATTGGAACTTAAGTCCAACGCCTTAACCACTCGGCCATCCTGGTTACCCTCTAAGCATCGTATTCGATTGTTTCATTGTTCGACTATACTTTATTCAAGGATGCTTTCAGTTTGCAATACATAGATACATGCAAGCACTTGATGCATTTCATCGAAATCAGTAATCTGGTTGACACCTGAGCTAAAATAACTAACTATATGTTATTTTTTCCAAGACCAGTTTGGGGTTTATTGGAGGAAAGCATCTAAGAAAATATCATCAAGTCATTGAATTGACCTATCTCTAGCGAGATAAAATAGTGTAAGGGCAGTATATCAATTTGACCAAGTCTCACGTACAATGGTTTAGTGGACTTATGAGAGATATGCGATTTCTGAATTACCAATACTAATCTTAACTTTCATACAGCTTTTATGCCTTCGTCAATCATTTAAGACTCAGCGCCCATTTATGCTTCTCGTTTTTACGAAACGCCATATGTATATTTAATTTTGCACTTTAAATTGTAGTATTCTTCATTGATAAGTATTTGGCACACACGAGATGGCAACTCTAATCTTTTCTACACACAGCATGGCACTGTTAAAAGTACACGGTTGTGACTGTCGTATGATTTTAATGACCTTGAATGAGCGTGCGTGGCTGACCATCGAATAATAAAAAACAGTGATTTATATTATTTGCATGCTATCATATTTTCGGCATTGCACAACCAAATGTACAAATGACGTCAGTAGCGCTTTAAAGCTCATTTGAATTCCGACATAACCGTTATCAAAATAAGAATGTTACCAGAAGTGGGGTTCGAACCCACGCGGACATTCGTCCATTGGAACTTAAGTCCAACGCCTTAACCACTCGGCCATCCTGGTTACCCTCTAAGCATCGTATTCGATTGTTTCATTGTTCGACTATACTTTATATTCAAGGATGCTTTCAGTTTGCAATACATAGATACATGCAAGCACTTGATGCATTTCATCGAAATCAGTAATCTGGTTGACACCTGAGCTAAAATAACTAACTATGTTATTATTTTTTCCAAGACCAGTTTGGGGTTTATTGGAGGAAAGCATCTAAGAAAATATCATCAAGTCATTGAATTGACCTATCTCTAGCGAGATAAAATAGTGTAAGGGCAGTATATCAATTTGACCAAGTCTCACGTACAATGGTTTAGTGGACTTATGAGAGATATGCGATTTCTGAATTACCAATATCTAATCTTAACTTTCATACAGCTTTTATGCCTTCGTCAATCATTTAAGACTCAGCGCCCATTTATGCTTCTCGTTTTTACGAAACGCCATATATATATTTACTTTTGCACTTTAAATTGTAGTATTCTTCATTGATAAGTATTTGGCACACACGAGATGGCAACTCTAATCTTTTCTACACACAGCATGGCACTGTTAAAAGTACACGGTTGTGAACTGTCGTATGATTTTAATGACCTTGAATGAGCGTGCGTGGCTGACCATCGAATAATAAAACAGTGATTTATATTATTTGCATGCTATCATATTTTCGGCATTGCACAACCAAATGTACAAATGACGTCAGTAGCGCTTTAAAGCTCATTTGAATTCCGACATAACCGTTATCAAAATAAGAATGTTACCAGAAGTGGGGTTCGAACCCACGCGGACATTCGTCCATTGGAACTTAAGTCCAACGCCTTAACCACTCGGCCATCCTGGTTACCCTCTAAGCATCGTATTCGATTGTTTCATTGTTCGACTATACTTTATTCAAGGATGCTTTCAGTTTGCAATACATAGATACATGCAAGCACTTGATGCATTTCATCGAAATCAGTAATCTGGTTGACACCTGAGCTAAAATAACTAACTATGTTATTTTTTCCAAGACCAGTTTGGGGTTTATTGGCTCTAGCGAGATAAAATAGTGTAAGGG
>JAXDRA010000944.1:0-27182 GCA_034190875.2 Urechis unicinctus
ATTGTAGTTTCGCTAATGAAATCAGTACCAATTAACTGTCCATGGAAGTAAAGTATTGCGCGCTGATTTTCAAATTGAAACCAAATACATCGTAAGACAAGACGAGTCTTTCGATGTATTATCCACAAGGTGTGCCACATCTGTCGCGATAGTCGACAGCATACGTTTGAGCAGGTATTCAAATATAAATTGACTCGATCGACATGGAGAGGCAGTGGTACAAAAAGCGGATCCTAGATTAAATGTGGTTGAACAATCGGAGACTTTCATTAGTATTTGTGTGCATGTATAAATTGTCGAACCAATGCTCCACTTTTGAGACAAATTTGTAATCATAACAGCATGTGTTATAATGCTATTCTATCTAAATTTCCCCCCTGAAACCCCCATTTATTATCAGCACGATATGCCAGTCTAGCCTATCGTGTGGACCGGTCAAGGGTCACGGGAAAGCTAGTCAGCTGACCCGCGGGACCCTTTATAAGGACCACAGATGGGTCATTCACCGGGAGATAAACTTGTCAGGGACAAGATTCAGACCGCGAGATTACCAGGGAGCTTCATTATTGATATTTAATAAAACAAATAAGCATCTCTACTCCAGGACTCGGGTTATTTCTCTGGTTAGTCCCCACTCAAGCAACTACAGGCAGTGAGTTACTTTACTATAACGAAGAGCGCGCATAAGTAAGAAAAGCTAGTTTAAGACATGTGAGTTGAATAATGATTTATTCACATGCTTGCAAGTGTTAATGTGGCTTATTGAAGTCAGGCATATGACCAGAATGTCTATTCAAGCAAGAGATACGTTATCTTTGATCTAAAACATAACCATATGCAAATCCTCTAATTGATTTCTTATTGGGATCTTGGCCTTACTCGGAGAGTAATAATGAAACTATATATTGTAAATGTATTTAACCATTTACAGTTACGAAAATCAAATTCGTTCATGGCCTACACATAGCTTATAAATACTTTTGCACTTTATGTCCATAAAGAGGTAAATTGTTTTGAAAAGATGTCGTAGCGATGGCAACTATAAAATGAGGTATAGAACATTGTGTGGGAGCCAGCTAAATCGCCATAAGACATGACGAAAGCCACGTCTGGCCCTCAAACCCAAATAATATGATAACAGGTTCACTATTCAATCCAAGTGATGTCAAAACTCCTCTAGTTATGCTAAGCAAATGAGAAAACCCAATGTCCTGCCCATGTATAATCAAGGTTATGATTTGGAAACATTAGGAACAAAAGACAGGTGCACAAGACCAATCTCCCCTAACTTTGATTAACCACATGCAGCACATGCAAAAGGACAGTAGCAAGCTTTGCAGAAGCTGCCATTGGCCAGGAGGTTTGTGTGGTGGGTGTGTGGCTCATAAACTAATCAGGCTTGTTAGTAGTTAATAAACCTGCTACAAGCCATCCTTTAGAGACTACAGCTTTGAGACTGCTTAGCACAGGGTCTGCTTCAGTCTCGTGTCTTAGATCTTCCTGTTTGCTGGGTGCAAAGTTGATGAGCGCCATGGTGATGTGTTGGGGATCCTCTATGCTGCAGTCAATGCTGTCAACTCTAATGTTCATGTTTATTTCTCCATTATTTTGTTCATTTAGGATTCCTCTCCGCGTCTGTATTGTTGCTTGAAACCATATCATTGGACTTTCAACAACGTTTGCTGGAGTCTGGTGGTGCAGTGTGAAGATTGTATAGTCCTTAGTGGCTTGTGATCTGTAACAACCGTGAATTCTCTGCCGTATAGGTATATGTGGCGCCTTTGGATGACGAAGACTATTGCTAACAACTCACGCTCGATGTTGCTGTAGCGGGATTGGCACTCAGCCAGGCATTTGGAGGCATATGCCACTGGTTCCGTTTTTCTGCTCCTGGTACTTTTTAGGAGGCGTCCACTTCCAGTTGCACTGGTTCCATGGTGTCATAGTACTGGAGGCACCTGTACTCTTAGATCTTCTTTCTGAGGGCTTCAAAGTAACTTTGATAGTCTTGATCCAATGTCCAAGGGGATTCACTTTTGAGTAAGCCTTTTATTCCTTCAGTGATTTGATCCATTTCATTCTGGAATATGTCTTGAGACACGTTTAGGGCAAATGGAGGGCGTTTCCAGCAGTAGCGCCCAAATGGTGTACGGAATGTGGTAACTGTGACTGGTCATTCAGGTGCACGGCCCAGTATCCAGCTTTTGCGTCAAGCTTGCTGAACACATTTGCATTGGCGAACTCGGGGTTGAGCTCTACTACTGTTGGGATGTTATGTGGGCAACGTTTGAGGTTTGCATTGAGTGGGTCGAGGCATATCCTTAGAAATCCGTTATTCTTTGTGCTGTACGCGAGGCTTGAGCACCAGTCTGTGTGCTCGTCCACCTTCCTAATAACACCCTGTGTTTCTAGTTTTTTTCTAGCTCATGCTTTAAGGTGTCTTTCAGCTTGAGTGGGCACTTTCTTGGATCAGTGAAGGGTTTAGCCTCATCCTTCAGGTACAGTGTTGCTTTCCTAAGAAAGCAACCAATTTTGTCAAATTGGCTGGGGTACGTTGATGTAAGATCACCAATGTGTCTGACGGTTTTTAGTGGATTTTCTCTTTCTGGGGTGCTGGCTAGTGCATCAACATTAATTGTGACCAGGTTTAGTGTTTCACAGATGGGAAGCCAAACTACTGCAGATCCTGGCACCCATTTACTTATTTTGTGTTGGCATGGGATGTTGATTGTTACTATTCACTTGATGCCACTGCCATTGTATGCAGTAAGCTTGGTGTCGGCCGGCTTAATGGAATGGGTCGTGATCTACTGCGCACACTTCCTGCACATGTTTTCCGGCGCGTGTTTTGTTGTTTTCTAGCCCTTGTAACGACTGACAGCCGCGCCAACAACCTGTCAAAACACACTGTCAATATCGAAATGTATGTGTAGCGACAGCACTTTTGATGTAATTGCCATGTATCTATCTTTTGTTTTAAAGGTTACATTCTTGTACCTGACCACGCACGTGTTTCGGTTTCAGTTATGACTTGTTTATTATAATCATTTTTACTGGTTATCGTCTTGATATGATGTTTATGTGTTTGAGTATATTTTGGGGGGCTGAACAATATTTAAGAAGGGTTTTGACAATATTTAGGGGTTTCTTTTAGTTAAAGTCATTTTCTCGTGTTGCATCATGGGAAATATAGATAATATTATTATTAGTAAATAGCATCTTCCGGTTGTTTGAATCGCGCTACATTTCAAAAGTCATCTCTTGAACATTTGTGGTTTTTGCCAAGGTTTGTTGTGGTTACTCATGCTAGTTAGAGATTTATATAATCCAATGATGTTATTATTTGTTTAATGTGTCACGTGTTCATCTGGGGAAGGTATATATGGGGATGTTTTCATGGGATAAGGAAGACTCGTTGCCAGCCAGCGAGCACTCAGCTCTTCCTCGCTGCTCTGCCCAGCTCCCCTCGCTGCTCTGTCCAGCTCTGCTCGCTGCTCTGCCCAGCTCCCCTCGCTGCTCTGTCCAGCTCACCTCGCTGCTCTGCCCAGCTTTCTATCCCTCTCTCCGCTGCTTTGTCCAGCTCATTTTGCTGCCCGTTCAGCATTGTGCCTGCCAGGTCAGGCTATTAGCCACCATATTTTGGGCTGGGGATGTCATTTAAACTTTTCATGTGTTCAATACTATATTAGCTTGTTTTTAGGTTGCCGCAAATAAACACTCTAATTTTAATTCATAAACCTTGTTGTTATTTACTGATTAAGCCTGACATTACCGCTCTAAAGGCAAAAAAAGAAAACTAGAACAGTTTTTGAAGATTCGAAGGCATAATTCTAGCAAAAAAACAGAAGAGGTGAGTTTCGAAGAGGCGTTGGCGATACTCGAGGATGACAGTCTACATGAACAGGACGAATGCCATGATCTGTTTCACACGACGTCTTGCATGTTTGTGGTTGACCCAGATTCCGATCGCTCAAATGTAAACACGAGTACCGGCCTGCCTCCTCCCCCGATCTCTGCTAGTGAGGATAGTACAGATACTTGTGTAGCCGTCACAACAAACACACTCATAGACGGCAATCGTGTTTTCAATATGGGACACTTAGCCAGACAGCTGAAGAATGGCTGTGTTGTGTGTGGAAACGATCTACAGCTCAGTGACATTGAGTCGGAGAAGCTAATTGGATATGCAAGTGTGTTTACTATGAACTGTTCGGTGGGACTCCAGTGCACACATCAAAGCGTCACATTCCTGATCCAAGCCCTGGTGAAGAATTCGGCCCCAACAAGAAAGCGAAAACATGCTATTTTTTGCCTATAGACAAATTATAAAACTGCAATATTTCACCAAATTTGTTTGGGAACACCAGTTCGTATTTTCTATAGATGTAGCATATACATTAAATTATAAAATAGCACAAAATAGGAATTTTCTATCTGTTCTTTTTTTAGCTGGATCTTTATAGGGTAAAAAAATGTTTTTTTTGCAAAAAATTATCAATTATACAGTTACTTAATTTTAATTTCACTCTGATTATATTCACTAAATTAGCATTATTTGTACTTAAAGGCACATATCTGTCATTACATACACACATAAAGTCATATTGAGCAATATATATATTGAAATTATTACTAATTATCATATTTATTGTGTAATCAGCATCACTCTCAAAAGTGTCATCTCACGGACGATATTGGCGTGACAGGGGTATCAATCCAGTTGTCATAGCAACCAAACCAGTTTGGGTACCCAAAAAAATCTGATTATGGGGCTTCAAAGAGCATATTTGCAATATTTTACAAAATTCTATCTGATTTAAATAGCACGGACCCATTCCCTTAAGTATATTTTCTAGGTTTTTTATACATTTGCTGACTAGTTCTTACTGGCAGACGCTCCAGTGTCTATCTTGTAGTTGCCGCGAGGTAGGCCTTACCTCCAGGAAGGTGTATGCTTCGTCCCTCACACTTTTCCGCCGCTCTCCTTATTGCAGGCTGTGTTTGTCTATTGTTACAGCATAGAAAGCTCTCACCTTCTGAGCGTACTCGAACTGGTCAATGACATCTACTTTCTCTGTTGTCTTGTGTGAGTAGTTTCTCTGACTTTGGGGCCTTTCCTTGTCTGGCTTGAAGTTGCAGTGCTTATCTTTGATGTTTTGGTGATTGATTTTTTCCTACACAAGGCCGTAGTATGGCCTTTTTTACCAAATAAATGATATGTGTCATGATGTGCTGGACATTGAGGAGGTGGATGTGTTTTTCCACATTTGCCAAGCTTGTGTGTCTTTCCGATGGCACTTATAGTGGTGCTATTGATTGGATTAGTTCATTTCTTGGATTTTGTCTCTTCCAAGTGCTATGGCCTCATATCGTCGGCCCCTTTTGAGAACATCTTTGAGACTCGTACCTTCGTACTTGCTTAGCAGGTCTTCACGAGGTTTATTAACATCAGCAATCGGAAGTCCCGAGGTGCTACGGTATCACTACACTTTTTATGAGTGGTGAAGCTCTTTACAAGTAGTGGAGCTCTTTCCTTCAAGTGGTAGATTTCCTTTCTTTAAGTGGTTGAGCTCTTTCCTGTGAGTGGTGGAGCTCTCTTCTATAAGGTGTGGAGCTCCGTGGTACGAATGGTGGAGGAAATTAGCATTTGCTTTGTCATAATATTGTCATGACTGAAAGCGTGAATCCTGCTACGTGGAGGGGGAACCATCTTAACACTGGAGATTCATATAGTGCCTTGGTAATAGCTACAGAAGTTCATGTTTGGCTTGCGTGATTCTTTTGCGGAATAATTGATATATAATGATGTTGTACTGACAGGAAAGTCTTGTCTTAAAACTAGTTTAAGTTGGTAACTGATATTAAAAATAAAGCAGCCGATCGAGCAACACAACTATCGTCATTCATTACCGTCGCGATAAAACTGCGTTATGGAAAGTAACGTAAAACCCCAGTATAACGTTGCTTAACCATGGACATCTGTGGGCAATGATAATGCAACATTGATATTATCTCCCCCTGTCACCTCGTGAGGTATGCAACACTCCTCATCTCGGGCATTGAACGTAACATGTTTTATCGCCAACATCCCAAGGTATAAATGGGCGCTACCCCACGCACACCAATCGATCCTATGCCACCAGCGTCTCCTCACCAAGTAAGGTTTGAGTGCTCGATTGATTTTTATCGAGCTCTCGAGGGGCATTGTACCAATATGTGAAGTGTCACACCAACGGCGCTAGGTTAATAATCTAGGGTGCGTCATTTGTCTGTTATCACTATTTCAGTCATTCTCCAGCTGTTGCGCTTTTATACGATGGATGAAATAGTCAGCTTATTGGATGCTCAATTCAGTCAATACACCGTGCTATATAAGGACATGAAATCCGCGACAATTCACTACCAATCATACAATTATTCACCATGGGATCAGAACACTGGGCTGCCGCTTTCTTGTTTCAGATGGTCGCAGTTGCTTATGCAGTCGAGAGCGTCGTAGAAAGTAAGTGGACAAATTCACTAATAACCAATGGCAAGCTAATATACATTGATATTCCATTAGTCTGACAATTTCGTTAATCTGAATATTGTAGTATACCAAATCTATTGTATCTGTTATGTTCTTTGTGTAGTTCTTCTTCATGTTTATGTGTCTCAATGTGATCACGTTATGAATCATTGGGGTTATCCTTGTGTGTTGCAAATATACGGTTAGAATTCATTCATATGCATTTTCATGAACACAAGTTTATTGATGGAATCGATCTATATCACTGTTTGTTTTGCGGTTGTCCATGCGTTTGTCGCTCACTATTTCCTTAGATGATAAATGTCTTGTTCATCACCATATCACCAATATATAGAGAGTGATATTAAACTTGATGAGTATCGCCAAGAAGTAAGTATCTTGTGTAAACTCCCTATTTTAACAGACGCTTTATGAATCATTGTTTTTGACAGGAATGTTATTGTTCTTCTATCATGGAACGTTCGCTGTCAGAAATGTGCAAATTATGATGTTCACTTTTTTTGGTTATTGAAAAGCAGCAATGATAACAGTCCGACCACACTTTCGCGACCACGGAGATGAACAAGTGCATATCCATTCCACAACATGGCAGTTAATGAGTTTACTTCCTCATCACAGTGATTATCCACATGCTCAATGTTATCAATAAAATAACACATTACATTCATTATCGATTTGTTCAAATGCTGTACTGTCCTTGTCATGGGTGCGATCATCTGGTTGATAAAAATAATTTTGCCGCATACTGCCATTGTTCTTCTGACCTCTATTTCGCATATGTGACAATGAATAAGCATGATATAACCAGAATTACATACGACATTATGATTGCGGCATATAATGTCTCAAAATACTATTTCCAAAATGCAGTCATGTTTGGAAAGCCTATGTGCACATTTAAATAGGCTTCAGGGAGAACTTAGGATGAATAACAAGACCATCTATTTATTGTCAATGTAATCAGTATCTACCTCATCACAAATGTATCTCAATCGAATCCTTATTAAATTCATGCCAAACAAGGGACAATCGGTACCAAAGCCATTTTGTCTCCTTCTCTTTTAGTAATATTGTAGTTTCGCTAATGAAATCAGTACCAATTAACTGTCCATGGAAGTAAAGTATTGCGCGCTGATTTTCAAATTGAAACCAAATACATCGTAAGACAAGACGAGTCTTTCGATGTATTATCCACAAGGTGTGCCACATCTGTCGCGATAGTCGACAGCATACGTTTGAGCAGGTATTCAAATATAAATTGACTCGATCGACATGGAGAGGCAGTGGTACAAAAAGCGGATCCTAGATTAAATGTGGTTGAACAATCGGAGACTTTCATTAGTATTTGTGTGCATGTATAAATTGTCGAACCAATGCTCCACTTTTGAGACAAATTTGTAATCATAACAGCATGTGTTATAATGCTATTCTATCTAAATTTCCCCCCTGAAACCCCCATTTATTATCAGCACGATATGCCAGTCTAGCCTATCGTGTGGACCGGTCAAGGGTCACGGGAAAGCTAGTCAGCTGACCCGCGGGACCCTTTATAAGGACCACAGATGGGTCATTCACCGGGAGATAAACTTGTCAGGGACAAGATTCAGACCGCGAGATTACCAGGGAGCTTCATTATTGATATTTAATAAAACAAATAAGCATCTCTACTCCAGGACTCGGGTTATTTCTCTGGTTAGTCCCCACTCAAGCAACTACAGGCAGTGAGTTACTTTACTATAACGAAGAGCGCGCATAAGTAAGAAAAGCTAGTTTAAGACATGTGAGTTGAATAATGATTTATTCACATGCTTGCAAGTGTTAATGTGGCTTATTGAAGTCAGGCATATGACCAGAATGTCTATTCAAGCAAGAGATACGTTATCTTTGATCTAAAACATAACCATATGCAAATCCTCTAATTGATTTCTTATTGGGATCTTGGCCTTACTCGGAGAGTAATAATGAAACTATATATTGTAAATGTATTTAACCATTTACAGTTACGAAAATCAAATTCGTTCATGGCCTACACATAGCTTATAAATACTTTTGCACTTTATGTCCATAAAGAGGTAAATTGTTTTGAAAAGATGTCGTAGCGATGGCAACTATAAAATGAGGTATAGAACATTGTGTGGGAGCCAGCTAAATCGCCATAAGACATGACGAAAGCCACGTCTGGCCCTCAAACCCAAATAATATGATAACAGGTTCACTATTCAATCCAAGTGATGTCAAAACTCCTCTAGTTATGCTAAGCAAATGAGAAAACCCAATGTCCTGCCCATGTATAATCAAGGTTATGATTTGGAAACATTAGGAACAAAAGACAGGTGCACAAGACCAATCTCCCCTAACTTTGATTAACCACATGCAGCACATGCAAAAGGACAGTAGCAAGCTTTGCAGAAGCTGCCATTGGCCAGGAGGTTTGTGTGTGGTGGGTGTGTGGCTCATAAACTAATCAGGCTTGTTAGTAGTTAATAAACCTGCTACAAGCCATCCTTTAGAGACTACAGCTTTGAGACTGCTTAGCACAGGGTCTGCTTCAGTCTCGTGTCTTAGATCTTCCTGTTTGCTGGGTGCAAAGTTGATGAGCGCCATGGTGATGATGTGTTGGGGATCCTCTATGCTGCAGTCAATGCTGTCAACTCTAATGTTCATGTTTATTTCTCCATTATTTTGTTCATTTAGGATTCCTCTCCGCGTCTGTATTGTTGCTTGAAACCATATCATTGGACTTTCAACAACGTTTGCTGGAGTCTGGTGGTGCAGTGTGAAGATTGTATAGTCCTTAGTGGCTTGTGATCTGTAACAACCGTGAATTCTCTGCCGTATAGGTATATGTGGCGCCTTTGGATGACGAAGACTATTGCTAACAACTCACGCTCGATGTTGCTGTAGCGGGATTGGCACTCAGCCTGGTACTTTTTAGGAGGCGTCCACTTCCAGTTGCACTGGTTCCATGGTGTCATAGTACTGGAGGCACCTGTACTCTTAGATCTTCTTTCTGAGGGCTTCAAAGTAACTTTGATAGTCTTGATCCAATGTCCAAGGGGATTCACTTTTGAGTAAGCCTTTTATTCCTTCAGTGATTTGATCCATTTCATTCTGGAATATGTCTTGAGACACGTTTAGGCCAAATGGAGGGCGTTTCCAGCAGTAGCGCCCAAATGGTGTACGGAATGTGGTAACTGTGACTGGTCATTCAGGTGCACGGCCCAGTATCCAGCTTTTGCGTCAAGCTTGCTGAACACATTTGCATTGGCGAACTCGGGGTTGAGCTCTACTACTGTTGGGATGTTATGTGGGCAACGTTTGAGGTTTGCATTGAGTGGGTCGAGGCATATCCTTAGAAATCCGTTATTCTTTGTGCTGTACGCGAGGCTTGAGCACCAGTCTGTGTGCTCGTCCACCTTCCTAATAACACCCTGTGTTTCTAGTTTTTCTAGCTCATGCTTTAAGGTGTCTTTCAGCTTGAGTGGGCACTTTCTTGGATCAGTGAAGGGTTTAGCCTCATCCTTCAGGTACAGTGTTGCTTTCCTAAGAAAGCAACCAATTTTGTCAAATTGGCTGGGGTACGTTGATGTAAGATCACCAATGTGTCTGACGGTTTTTAGTGGATTTTCTCTTTCTGGGGTGCTGGCTAGTGCATCAACATTAATTGTGACCAGGTTTAGTGTTTCACAGATGGGAAGCCAAACTACTGCAGATCCTGGCACCCATTTACTTATTTTGTGTTGGCATGGGATGTTGATTGTTACTATTCACTTGATGCCACTGCCATTGTATGCAGTAAGCTTGGTGTCGGCCGGCTTAATGGAATGGGTCGTGATCTACTGCGCACACTTCCTGCACATGTTTTCCGGCGCGTGTTTTGTTATTTCTAGCCCTTGTACGAACAACGACTGACAGCCGCGCCAACAACCTGTCAAAACACACTGTCAATATCGAAATGTATGTGTAGCGACAGCACTTTTGATGTAATTGCCATGTATCTATCTTTTGTTTTAAAGGTTACATTCTTGTACCTGACCACGCACGTGTTTCGGTTTCAGTTATGACTTGTTTATTATAATCATTTTTACTGGTTATCGTCTTGATATGATGTTTATGTGTTTGAGTATATTTTGGGGGCTGAACAATATTTAAGAAGGGTTTTGACAATATTTAGGGGTTTCTTTTAGTTAAAGTCATTTTCTCGTGTTGCATCATGGGAAATATAGATAATATTATTATTAGTAAATAGCATCTTCCGGTTGTTTGAATCGCGCTACATTTCAAAAGTCATCTCTTGAACATTTGTGGTTTTTGCCAAGGTTTGTTGTGGTTACTCATGCTAGTTAGAGATTTATATAATCCAATGATGTTATTATTTGTTTAATGTGTCACGTGTTCATCTGGGAAGGTATATATGGGGATGTTTTCATGGGATAAGGAAGACTCGTTGCCAGCCAGCGAGCACTCAGCTCTTCCTCGCTGCTCTGCCCAGCTCCCCTCGCTGCTCTGTCCAGCTCTGCTCGCTGCTCTGCCCAGCTCCCCTCGCTGCTCTGTCCAGCTCACCTCGCTGCTCTGCCCAGCTTTCTATCCCTCTCTCCGCTGCTTTGTCCAGCTCATTTTGCTGCCCGTTCAGCATTGTGCCTGCCAGGTCAGGCTATTAGCCACCATATTTTGGGCTGGGGATGTCATTTAAACTTTTCATGTGTTCAATACTATATTAGCTTGTTTTTAGGTTGCCGCAAATAAACACTCTAATTTTAATTCATAAACCTTGTTGTTATTTACTGATTAAGCCTGACATTACCGCTCTAAAGGCAAAAAAAGAAAACTAGAACAGTTTTTGAAGATTCGAAGGCATAATTCTAGCAAAAAAACAGAAGAGGTGAGTTTCGAAGAGGCGTTGGCGATACTCGAGGATGACAGTCTACATGAACAGGACGAATGCCATGATCTGTTTCACACGACGTCTTGCATGTTTGTGGTTGACCCAGATTCCGATCGCTCAAATGTAAACACGAGTACCGGCCTGCCTCCTCCCCCGATCTCTGCTAGTGAGGATAGTACAGATACTTGTGTAGCCGTCACAACAAACACACTCATAGACGGCAATCGTGTTTTCAATATGGGACACTTAGCCAGACAGCTGAAGAATGGCTGTGTTGTGTGTGGAAACGATCTACAGCTCAGTGACATTGAGTCGGAGAAGCTAATTGGATATGCAAGTGTGTTTACTATGAACTGTTCGGTGGGACTCCAGTGCACACATCAAAGCGTCACATTCCTGATCCAAGCCCTGGTGAAGAATTCGGCCCCAACAAGAAAGCGAAAACATGCTATTTTTTGCCTATAGACAAATTATAAAACTGCAATATTTCACCAAATTTGTTTGGGAACACCAGTTCGTATTTTCTATAGATGTAGCATATACATTAAATTATAAAATAGCACAAAATAGGAATTTTCTATCTGTTCTTTTTTTAGCTGGATCTTTATAGGGTAAAAAAAATTTTTTTTGCAAAAAAATTATCAATTATACAGTTACTTAATTTTAATTTCACTCTGATTATATTCACTAAATTAGCATTATTTGTACTTAAAGGCACATATCTGTCATTACATACACACATAAAGTCATATTGAGCAATATATATATTGAAATTATTACTAATTATCATATTTATTGTGTAATCAGCATCACTCTCAAAAGTGTCATCTCACGGACGATATTGGCGTGACAGGGGTATCAATCCAGTTGTCATAGCAACCAAACCAGTTTGGGTACCCAAAAAAATCTGATTATGGGGCTTCAAAGAGCATATTTGCAATATTTTACAAAATTCTATCTGATTTAAATAGCACGGACCCATTCCCTTAAGTATATTTTCTAGGTTTTTTATACATTTGCTGACTAGTTCTTACTGGCAGACGCTCCAGTGTCTATCTTGTAGTTGCCGCGAGGTAGGCCTTACCTCCAGGAAGGTGTATGCTTCGTCCCTCACACTTTTCCGCCGCTCTCCTTATTGCAGGCTGTGTTTGTCTATTGTTACAGCATAGAAAGCTCTCACCTTCTGAGCGTACTCGAACTGGTCAATGACATCTACTTTCTCTGTTGTCTTGTGTGAGTAGTTTCTCTGACTTTGGGGCCTTTCCTTGTCTGGCTTGAAGTTGCAGTGCTTATCTTTGATGTTTTGGTGATTGATTTTTTCCTACACAAGGCCGTAGTATGGCCTTTTTTACCAAATAAATGATATGTGTCATGATGTGCTGGACATTGAGGAGGTGGATGTGTTTTTCCACATTTGCCAAGCTTGTGTGTCTTTCCGATGGCACTTATAGTGGTGCTATTGATTGGATTAGTTCATTTCTTGGATTTTGTCTCTTCCAAGTGCTATGGCCTCATATCGTCGGCCCCTTTTGAGAACATCTTTGAGACTCGTACCTTCGTACTTGCTTAGCAGGTCTTCACGAGGTTTATTAACATCAGCAATCGGAAGTCCCGAGGTGCTACGGTATCACTACACTTTTTATGAGTGGTGAAGCTCTTTACAAGTAGTGGAGCTCTTTCCTTCAAGTGGTAGATTTCCTTTCTTTAAGTGGTTGAGCTCTTTCCTGTGAGTGGTGGAGCTCTCTTCTATAAGGTGTGGAGCTCCGTGGTACGAATGGTGGAGGAAATTAGCATTTGCTTTGTCATAATATTGTCATGACTGAAAGCGTGAATCCTGCTACGTGGAGGGGGAACCATCTTAACACTGGAGATTCATATAGTGCCTTGGTAATAGCTACAGAAGTTCATGTTTGGCTTGCGTGATTCTTTTGCGGAATAATTGATATATAATGATGTTGTACTGACAGGAAAGTCTTGTCTTAAAACTAGTTTAAGTTGGTAACTGATATTAAAAATAAAGCAGCCCGATCGAGCAACACAACTATCGTCATTCATTACCGTCGCGATAAAACTGCGTTATGGAAAGTAACGTAAAACCCCAGTATAACGTTGCTTAACCATGGACATCTGTGGGCAATGATAATGCAACATTGATATTATCTCCCCCTGTCACCTCGTGAGGTATGCAACACTCCTCATCTCGGGCATTGAACGTAACATGTTTTATCGCCAACATCCCAAGGTATAAATGGGCGCTACCCCACGCACACCAATCGATCCTATGCCACCAGCGTCTCCTCACCAAGTAAGGTTTGAGTGCTCGATTGATTTTTATCGAGCTCTCGAGGGGCATTGTACCAATATGTGAAGTGTCACACCAACGGCGCTAGGTTAATAATCTAGGGTGCGTCATTTGTCTGTTATCACTATTTCAGTCATTCTCCAGCTGTTGCGCTTTTATACGATGGATGAAATAGTCAGCTTATTGGATGCTCAATTCAGTCAATACACCGTGCTATATAAGGACATGAAATCCGCGACAATTCACTACCAATCATACAATTATTCACCATGGGATCAGAACACTGGGCTGCCGCTTTCTTGTTTCAGATGGTCGCAGTTGCTTATGCAGTCGAGAGCGTCGTAGAAAGTAAGTGGACAAATTCACTAATAACCAATGGCAAGCTAATATACATTGATATTCCATTAGTCTGACAATTTCGTTAATCTGAATATTGTAGTATACCAAATCTATTGTATCTGTTATGTTCTTTGTGTAGTTCTTCTTCATGTTTATGTGTCTCAATGTGATCACGTTATGAATCATTGGGGTTATCCTTGTGTGTTGCAAATATACGGTTAGAATTCATTCATATGCATTTTCATGAACACAAGTTTATTGATGGAATCGATCTATATCACTGTTTGTTTTGCGGTTGTCCATGCGTTTGTCGCTCACTATTTCCTTAGATGATAAATGTCTTGTTCATCACCATATCACCAATATATAGAGAGTGATATTAAACTTGATGAGTATCGCCAAGAAGTAAGTATCTTGTGTAAACTCCCTATTTTAACAGACGCTTTATGAATCATTGTTTTTGACAGGAATGTTATTGTTCTTCTATCATGGAACGTTCGCTGTCAGAAATGTGCAAATTATGATGTTCACTTTTTTTGGTTATTGAAAAGCAGCAATGATAACAGTCCGACCACACTTTCGCGACCACGGAGATGAACAAGTGCATATCCATTCCACAACATGGCAGTTAATGAGTTTACTTCCTCATCACAGTGATTATCCACATGCTCAATGTTATCAATAAAATAACACATTACATTCATTATCGATTTGTTCAAATGCTGTACTGTCCTTGTCATGGGTGCGATCATCTGGTTGATAAAAATAATTTTGCCGCATACTGCCATTGTTCTTCTGACCTCTATTTCGCATATGTGACAATGAATAAGCATGATATAACCAGAATTACATACGACATTATGATTGCGGCATATAATGTCTCAAAATACTATTTCCAAAATGCAGTCATGTTTGGAAAGCCTATGTGCACATTTAAATAGGCTTCAGGGAGAACTTAGGATGAATAACAAGACCATCTATTTATTGTCAATGTAATCAGTATCTACCTCATCACAAATGTATCTCAATCGAATCCTTATTAAATTCATGCCAAACAAGGGACAATCGGTACCAAAGCCATTTTGTCTCCTTCTCTTTTAGTAATATTGTAGTTTCGCTAATGAAATCAGTACCAATTAACTGTCCATGGAAGTAAAGTATTGCGCGCTGATTTTCAAATTGAAACCAAATACATCGTAAGACAAGACGAGTCTTTCGATGTATTATCCACAAGGTGTGCCACATCTGTCGCGATAGTCGACAGCATACGTTTGAGCAGGTATTCAAATATAAATTGACTCGATCGACATGGAGAGGCAGTGGTACAAAAAGCGGATCCTAGATTAAATGTGGTTGAACAATCGGAGACTTTCATTAGTATTTGTGTGCATGTATAAATTGTCGAACCAATGCTCCACTTTTGAGACAAATTTGTAATCATAACAGCATGTGTTATAATGCTATTCTATCTAAATTTCCCCCCTGAAACCCCCATTTATTATCAGCACGATATGCCAGTCTAGCCTATCGTGTGGACCGGTCAAGGGTCACGGGAAAGCTAGTCAGCTGACCCGCGGGACCCTTTATAAGGACCACAGATGGGTCATTCACCGGGAGATAAACTTGTCAGGGACAAGATTCAGACCGCGAGATTACCAGGGAGCTTCATTATTGATATTTAATAAAACAAATAAGCATCTCTACTCCAGGACTCGGGTTATTTCTCTGGTTAGTCCCCACTCAAGCAACTACAGGCAGTGAGTTACTTTACTATAACGAAGAGCGCGCATAAGTAAGAAAAGCTAGTTTAAGACATGTGAGTTGAATAATGATTTATTCACATGCTTGCAAGTGTTAATGTGGCTTATTGAAGTCAGGCATATGACCAGAATGTCTATTCAAGCAAGAGATACGTTATCTTTGATCTAAAACATAACCATATGCAAATCCTCTAATTGATTTCTTATTGGGATCTTGGCCTTACTCGGAGAGTAATAATGAAACTATATATTGTAAATGTATTTAACCATTTACAGTTACGAAAATCAAATTCGTTCATGGCCTACACATAGCTTATAAATACTTTTGCACTTTATGTCCATAAAGAGGTAAATTGTTTTGAAAAGATGTCGTAGCGATGGCAACTATAAAATGAGGTATAGAACATTGTGTGGGAGCCAGCTAAATCGCCATAAGACATGACGAAAGCCACGTCTGGCCCTCAAACCCAAATAATATGATAACAGGTTCACTATTCAATCCAAGTGATGTCAAAACTCCTCTAGTTATGCTAAGCAAATGAGAAAACCCAATGTCCTGCCCATGTATAATCAAGGTTATGATTTGGAAACATTAGGAACAAAAGACAGGTGCACAAGACCAAATCTCCCCTAACTTTGATTAACCACATGCAGCACATGCAAAAGGACAGTAGCAAGCTTTGCAGAAGCTGCCATTGGCCAGGAGTTTTTGTGTGGTGGGTGTGTGGCTCATAAACTAATCAGGCTTGTTAGTAGTTAATAAACCTGCTACAAGCCATCCTTTAGAGACTACAGCTTTGAGACTGCTTAGCACAGGGTCTGCTTCAGTCTCGTGTCTTAGATCTTCCTGTTTGCTGGGTGCAAAGTTGATGAGCGCCATGGTGATGTGTTGGGGATCCTCTATGCTGCAGTCAATGCTGTCAACTCTAATGTTCATGTTTATTTCTCCATTATTTTGTTCATTTAGGATTCCTCTCCGCGTCTGTATTGTTGCTTGAAACCATATCATTGGACTTTCAACAACGTTTGCTGGAGTCTGGTGGTGCAGTGTGAAGATTGTATAGTCCTTAGTGGCTTGTGATCTGTAACAACCGTGAATTCTCTGCCGTATAGGTATATGTGGCGCCTTTTTGGATGACGAAGACTATTGCTAACAACTCACGCTCGATGTTGCTGTAGCGGGATTGGCACTCAGCCAGGCATTTGGAGGCATATGCCACTGGTTCCGTTTTTCTGCTCCTGGTACTTTTTAGGAGGCGTCCACTTCCAGTTGCACTGGTTCCATGGTGTCATAGTACTGGAGGCACCTGTACTCTTAGATCTTCTTTCTGAGGGCTTCAAAGTAACTTTGATAGTCTTGATCCAATGTCCAAGGGGATTCACTTTTGAGTAAGCCTTTTATTCCTTCAGTGATTTGATCCATTTCATTCTGGAATATGTCTTGAGACACGTTTAGGCCAAATGGAGGGCGTTTCCAGCAGTAGCGCCCAAATGGTGTACGGAATGTGGTAACTGTGACTGGTCATTCAGGTGCACGGCCCAGTATCCAGCTTTTGCGTCAAGCTTGCTGAACACATTTGCATTGGCGAACTCGGGGTTGAGCTCTACTACTGTTGGGATGTTATGTGGGCAACGTTTGAGGTTTGCATTGAGTGGGTCGAGGCATATCCTTAGAAATCCGTTATTCTTTGTGCTGTACGCGAGGCTTGAGCACCAGTCTGTGTGCTCGTCCACCTTCCTAATAACACCCTGTGTTTCTAGTTTTTCTAGCTCATGCTTTAAGGTGTCTTTCAGCTTGAGTGGGCACTTTCTTGGATCAGTGAAGGGTTTAGCCTCATCCTTCAGGTACAGTGTTGCTTTCCTAAGAAAGCAACCAATTTTGTCAAATTGGCTGGGGTACGTTGATGTAAGATCACCAATGTGTCTGACGGTTTTTTTTAGTGGATTTTCTCTTTCTGGGGTGCTGGCTAGTGCATCAACATTAATTGTGACCAGGTTTAGTGTTTCACAGATGGGAAGCCAAACTACTGCAGATCCTGGCACCCATTTACTTATTTTGTGTTGGCATGGGATGTTGATTGTTACTATTCACTTGATGCCACTGCCATTGTATGCAGTAAGCTTGGTGTCGGCCGGCTTAATGGAATGGGTCGTGATCTACTGCGCACACTTCCTGCACATGTTTTTCCGGCGCGTGTTTTGTTATTTCTAGCCCTTGTAACGACTGACAGCCGCGCCAACAACCTGTCAAAACACACTGTCAATATCGAAATGTATGTGTAGCGACAGCACTTTTGATGTAATTGCCATGTATCTATCTTTTGTTTTAAAGGTTACATTCTTGTACCTGACCACGCACGTGTTTCGGTTTCAGTTATGACTTGTTTATTATAATCATTTTTACTGGTTATCGTCTTGATATGATGTTTATGTGTTTGAGTATATTTTGGGGGCTGAACAATATTTAAGAAGGGTTTTGACAATATTTAGGGGTTTCTTTTAGTTAAAGTCATTTTCTCGTGTTGCATCATGGGAAATATAGATAATATTATTATTAGTAAATAGCATCTTCCGGTTGTTTGAATCGCGCTACATTTCAAAAGTCATCTCTTGAACATTTGTGGTTTTTGCCAAGGTTTGTTGTGGTTACTCATGCTAGTTAGAGATTTATATAATCCAATGATGTTATTATTTGTTTAATGTGTCACGTGTTCATCTGGGGAAGGTATATATGGGGATGTTTTCATGGGATAAGGAAGACTCGTTGCCAGCCAGCGAGCACTCAGCTCTTCCTCGCTGCTCTGCCCAGCTCCCCTCGCTGCTCTGTCCAGCTCTGCTCGCTGCTCTGCCCAGCTCCCCTCGCTGCTCTGTCCAGCTCACCTCGCTGCTCTGCCCAGCTTTCTATCCCTCTCTCCGCTGCTTTGTCCAGCTCATTTTGCTGCCCGTTCAGCATTGTGCCTGCCAGGTCAGGCTATTAGCCACCATATTTTGGGCTGGGGATGTCATTTAAACTTTTCATGTGTTCAATACTATATTAGCTGTTTTTTTAGGTTGCCGCAAATAAACACTCTAATTTTAATTCATAAACCTTGTTGTTATTTACTGATTAAGCCTGACATTACCGCTCTAAAGGCAAAAAAAGAAAACTAGAACAGTTTTTGAAGATTCGAAGGCATAATTCTAGCAAAAAAACAGAAGAGGTGAGTTTCGAAGAGGCGTTGGCGATACTCGAGGATGACAGTCTACATGAACAGGACGAATGCCATGATCTGTTTCACACGACGTCTTGCATGTTTGTGGTTGACCCAGATTCCGATCGCTCAAATGTAAACACGAGTACCGGCCTGCCTCCTCCCCCGATCTCTGCTAGTGAGGATAGTACAGATACTTGTGTAGCCGTCACAACAAACACACTCATAGACGGCAATCGTGTTTTCAATATGGGACACTTAGCCAGACAGCTGAAGAATGGCTGTGTTGTGTGTGGAAACGATCTACAGCTCAGTGACATTGAGTCGGAGAAGCTAATTGGATATGCAAGTGTGTTTACTATGAACTGTTCGGTGGGACTCCAGTGCACACATCAAAGCGTCACATTCCTGATCCAAGCCCTGGTGAAGAATTCGGCCCCCAAGAAAGCGAAAACATGCTATTTTTTGCCTATAGACAAATTATAAAACTGCAATATTTCACCAAATTTGTTTGGGAACACCAGTTCATATTTTCTATAGATGTAGCATATACATTAAATTACAAAATAGCACAAAATAGGAATTTTCTATCTGTTCTTTTTTTAGCTGGATCTTTATAGGGTTAAAAAAATGTTTTTTTTGCAAAAAAATCATCAATTATACAGTTAATTAATTTTAATTTCACTCTGATTATATTCACTAAATTAGCATGATTTGTACTTAAAGGCACATATCTGTCATTACATACACACATAAAGTCATATTGAGCAATATATATATTGAAATTATTACTAATTATCATATTTATTGTGTAATCAGCATCACTCTCAAAAGTGTCATCTCACGGACGATATTGGCGTGACAGGGGTATCAATCCAGTTGTCATAGCAACCAAACCAGTTTGGGTACCCAAAAAAATCTGATTATGGGGCTTCAAAGAGCATATTTGCAATATTTTACAAAATTCTATCTGATTTAAATAGCACGGACCCATTCCCTTAAGTATATTTTCTAGGTTTTTTATACATTTGCTGACTAGTTCTTACTGGCAGACGCTCCAGTGTCTATCTTGTAGTTGCCGCGAGGTAGGCCTTACCTCCAGGAAGGTGTATGCTTCGTCCCTCACACTTTTCCGCCGCTCTCCTTATTGCAGGCTGTGTTTGTCTATTGTTACAGCATAGAAAGCTCTCACCTTCTGAGCGTACTCGAACTGGTCAATGACATCTACTTTCTCTGTTGTCTTGTGTGAGTAGTTTCTCTGACTTTGGGGCCTTTCCTTGTCTGGCTTGAAGTTGCAGTGCTTATCTTTGATGTTTTGGTGATTGATTTTTTCCTACACAAGGCCGTAGTATGGCCTTTTTTACCAAATAAATGATATGTGTCATGATGTGCTGGACATTGAGGAGGTGGATGTGTTTTTCCACATTTGCCAAGCTTGTGTGTCTTTCCGATGGCACTTATAGTGGTGCTATTGATTGGATTAGTTCATTTCTTGGATTTTGTCTCTTCCAAGTGCTATGGCCTCATATCGTCGGCCCCTTTTGAGAACATCTTTGAGACTCGTACCTTCGTACTTGCTTAGCAGGTCTTCACGAGGTTTATTAACATCAGCAATCGGAAGTCCCGAGGTGCTACGGTATCACTACACTTTTTATGAGTGGTGAAGCTCTTTACAAGTAGTGGAGCTCTTTCCTTCAAGTGGTAGATTTCCTTTCTTTAAGTGGTTGAGCTCTTTCCTGTGAGTGGTGGAGCTCTCTTCTATAAGGTGTGGAGCTCCGTGGTACGAATGGTGGAGGAAATTAGCATTTGCTTTGTCATAATATTGTCATGACTGAAAGCGTGAATCCTGCTACGTGGAGGGGGAACCATCTTAACACTGGAGATTCATATAGTGCCTTGGTAATAGCTACAGAAGTTCATGTTTGGCTTGCGTGATTCTTTTGCGGAATAATTGATATATAATGATGTTGTACTGACAGGAAAGTCTTGTCTTAAAACTAGTTTAAGTTGGTAACTGATATTAAAAATAAAGCAGCCGATCGAGCAACACAACTATCGTCATTCATTACCGTCGCGATAAAACTGCGTTATGGAAAGTAACGTAAAACCCCAGTATAACGTTGCTTAACCATGGACATCTGTGGGCAATGATAATGCAACATTGATATTATCTCCCCCTGTCACCTCGTGAGGTATGCAACACTCCTCATCTCGGGCATTGAACGTAACATGTTTTATCGCCAACATCCCAGGGTATAAATGGGCGCTACCCCACGCACACCAATCGATCCTATGCCACCAGCGTCTCCTCACCAAGTAAGGTTTGAGTGCTCGATTGATTTTTATCGAGCTCTCGAGGGGCATTGTACCAATATGTGAAGTGTCACACCAACGGCGCTAGGTTAATAATCTAGGGTGCGTCATTTGTCTGTTATCACTATTTCAGTCATTCTCCAGCTGTTGCGCTTTTATACGATGGATGAAATAGTCAGCTTATTGGATGCTCAATTCAGTCAATACACCGTGCTATATAAGGACATGAAATCCGCGACAATTCACTACCAATCATACAATTATTCACCATGGGATCAGAACACTGGGCTGCCGCTTTCTTGTTTCAGATGGTCGCAGTTGCTTATGCAGTCGAGAGCGTCGTAGAAAGTAAGTGGACAAATTCACTAATAACCAATGGCAAGCTAATATACATTGATATTCCATTAGTCTGACAATTTCGTTAATCTGAATATTGTAGTATACCAAATCTATTGTATCTGTTATGTTCTTTGTGTAGTTCTTCTTCATGTTTATGTGTCTCAATGTGATCACGTTATGAATCATTGGGGTTATCCTTGTGTGTTGCAAATATACGGTTAGAATTCATTCATATGCATTTTCATGAACACAGTTTTTATTGATGGAATCGATCTATATCACTGTTTGTTTTGCGGTTGTCCATGCGTTTGTCGCTCACTATTTCCTTAGATGATAAATGTCTTGTTCATCACCATATCACCAATATATAGAGAGTGATATTAAACTTGATGAGTATCGCCAAGAAGTAAGTATCTTGTGTAAACTCCCTATTTTAACAGACGCTTTATGAATCATTGTTTTTGACAGGAATGTTATTGTTCTTCTATCATGGAACGTTCGCTGTCAGAAATGTGCAAATTATGATGTTCACTTTTTTTGGTTATTGAAAAGCAGCAATGATAACAGTCCGACCACACTTTCGCGACCACGGAGATGAACAAGTGCATATCCATTCCACAACATGGCAGTTAATGAGTTTACTTCCTCATCACAGTGATTATCCACATGCTCAATGTTATCAATAAAATAACACATTACATTCATTATCGATTTGTTCAAATGCTGTACTGTCCTTGTCATGGGTGCGATCATCTGGTTGATAAAAATAATTTTGCCGCATACTGCCATTGTTCTTCTGACCTCTATTTCGCATATGTGACAATGAATAAGCATGATATAACCAGAATTACATACGACATTATGATTGCGGCATATAATGTCTCAAAATACTATTTCCAAAATGCAGTCATGTTTGGAAAGCCTATGTGCACATTTAAATAGGCTTCAGGGAGAACTTAGGATGAATAACAAGACCATCTATTTATTGTCAATGTAATCAGTATCTACCTCATCACAAATGTATCTCAATCGAATCCTTATTAAATTCATGCCAAACAAGGGACAATCGGTACCAAAGCCATTTTGTCTCCTTCTCTTTTAGTAATATTGTAGTTTCGCTAATGAAATCAGTACCAATTAACTGTCCATGGAAGTAAAGTATTGCGCGCTGATTTTCAAATTGAAACCAAATACATCGTAAGACAAGACGAGTCTTTCGATGTATTATCCACAAGGTGTGCCACATCTGTCGCGATAGTCGACAGCATACGTTTGAGCAGGTATTCAAATATAAATTGACTCGATCGACATGGAGAGGCAGTGGTACAAAAAGCGGATCCTAGATTAAATGTGGTTGAACAATCGGAGACTTTCATTAGTATTTGTGTGCATGTATAAATTGTCGAACCAATGCTCCACTTTTGAGACAAATTTGTAATCATAACAGCATGTGTTATAATGCTATTCTATCTAAATTTCCCCCCTGAAACCCCCATTTATTATCAGCACGATATGCCAGTCTAGCCTATCGTGTGGACCGGTCAAGGGTCACGGGAAAGCTAGTCAGCTGACCCGCGGGACCCTTTATAAGGACCACAGATGGGTCATTCACCGGGAGATAAACTTGTCAGGGACAAGATTCAGACCGCGAGATTACCAGGGAGCTTCATTATTGATATTTAATAAAACAAATAAGCATCTCTACTCCAGGACTCGGGTTATTTCTCTGGTTAGTCCCCACTCAAGCAACTACAGGCAGTGAGTTACTTTACTATAACGAAGAGCGCGCATAAGTAAGAAAAGCTAGTTTAAGACATGTGAGTTGAATAATGATTTATTCACATGCTTGCAAGTGTTAATGTGGCTTATTGAAGTCAGGCATATGACCAGAATGTCTATTCAAGCAAGAGATACGTTATCTTTGATCTAAAACATAACCATATGCAAATCCTCTAATTGATTTCTTATTGGGATCTTGGCCTTACTCGGAGAGTAATAATGAAACTATATATTGTAAATGTATTTAACCATTTACAGTTACGAAAATCAAATTCGTTCATGGCCTACACATAGCTTATAAATACTTTTGCACTTTATGTCCATAAAGAGGTAAATTGTTTTGAAAAGATGTCGTAGCGATGGCAACTATAAAATGAGGTATAGAACATTGTGTGGGAGCCAGCTAAATCGCCATAAGACATGACGAAAGCCACGTCTGGCCCTCAAACCCAAATAATATGATAACAGGTTCACTATTCAATCCAAGTGATGTCAAAACTCCTCTAGTTATGCTAAGCAAATGAGAAAACCCAATGTCCTGCCCATGTATAATCAAGGTTATGATTTGGAAACATTAGGAACAAAAGACAGGTGCACAAGACCAATCTCCCCTAACTTTGATTAACCACATGCAGCACATGCAAAAGGACAGTAGCAAGCTTTGCAGAAGCTGCCATTGGCCAGGAGGTTTGTGTGGTGGGTGTGTGGCTCATAAACTAATCAGGCTTGTTAGTAGTTAATAAACCTGCTACAAGCCATCCTTTAGAGACTACAGCTTTGAGACTGCTTAGCACAGGGTCTGCTTCAGTCTCGTGTCTTAGATCTTCCTGTTTGCTGGGTGCAAAGTTGATGAGCGCCATGGTGATGTGTTGGGGATCCTCTATGCTGCAGTCAATGCTGTCAACTCTAATGTTCATGTTTATTTCTCCATTATTTTGTTCATTTAGGATTCCTCTCCGCGTCTGTATTGTTGCTTGAAACCATATCATTGGACTTTCAACAACGTTTGCTGGAGTCTGGTGGTGGTGCAGTGTGAAGATTGTATAGTCCTTAGTGGCTTGTGATCTGTAACAACCGTGAATTCTCTGCCGTATAGGTATATGTGGCGCCTTTGGATGACGAAGACTATTGCTAACAACTCACGCTCGATGTTGCTGTAGCGGGATTGGCACTCAGCCAGGCATTTGGAGGCATATGCCACTGGTTCCGTTTTTCTGCTCCTGGTACTTTTTAGGAGGCGTCCACTTCCAGTTGCACTGGTTCCATGGTGTCATAGTACTGGAGGCACCTGTACTCTTAGATCTTCTTTCTGAGGGCTTCAAAGTAACTTTGATAGTCTTGATCCAATGTCCAAGGGGATTCACTTTTGAGTAAGCCTTTTATTCCTTCAGTGATTTGATCCATTTCATTCTGGAATATGTCTTGAGACACGTTTAGGGCAAATGGAGGGCGTTTCCAGCAGTAGCGCCCAAATGGTGTACGGAATGTGGTAACTGTGACTGGTCATTCAGGTGCACGGCCCAGTATCCAGCTTTTGCGTCAAGCTTGCTGAACACATTTGCATTGGCGAACTCGGGGTTGAGCTCTACTACTGTTGGGATGTTATGTGGGCAACGTTTGAGGTTTGCATTGAGTGGGTCGAGGCATATCCTTAGAAATCCGTTATTCTTTGTGCTGTACGCGAGGCTTGAGCACCAGTCTGTGTGCTCGTCCACCTTCCTAATAACACCCTGTGTTTCTAGTTTTTCTAGCTCATGCTTTAAGGTGTCTTTCAGCTTGAGTGGGCACTTTCTTGGATCAGTGAAGGGTTTAGCCTCATCCTTCAGGTACAGTGTTGCTTTCCTAAGAAAGCAACCAATTTTGTCAAATTGGCTGGGGTACGTTGATGTAAGATCACCAATGTGTCTGACGGTTTTTAGTGGATTTTCTCTTTCTGGGGTGCTGGCTAGTGCATCAACATTAATTGTGACCAGGTTTAGTGTTTCACAGATGGGAAGCCAAACTACTGCAGATCCTGGCACCCATTTACTTATTTTGTGTTGGCATGGGATGTTGATTGTTACTATTCACTTGATGCCACTGCCATTGTATGCAGTAAGCTTGGTGTCGGCCGGCTTAATGGAATGGGTCGTGATCTACTGCGCACACTTCCTGCACATGTTTTCCGGCGCGTGTTTTGTTATTTCTAGCCCTTGTAACGACTGACAGCCGCGCCAACAACCTGTCAAAACACACTGTCAATATCGAAATGTATGTGTAGCGACAGCACTTTTGATGTAATTGCCATGTATCTATCTTTTGTTTTAAAGGTTACATTCTTGTACCTGACCACGCACGTGTTTCGGTTTCAGTTATGACTTGTTTATTATAATCATTTTTACTGGTTATCGTCTTGATATGATGTTTATGTGTTTGAGTATATTTTGGGGGCTGAACAATATTTAAGAAGGGTTTTGACAATATTTAGGGGTTTCTTTTAGTTAAAGTCATTTTCTCGTGTTGCATCATGGGAAATATAGATAATAATATTATTATTAGTAAATAGCATCTTCCGGTTGTTTGAATCGCGCTACATTTCAAAAGTCATCTCTTGAACATTTGTGGTTTTTGCCAAGGTTTGTTGTGGTTACTCATGCTAGTTAGAGATTTATATAATCCAATGATGTTATTATTTGTTTAATGTGTCACGTGTTCATCTGGGGAAGGTATATATGGGGATGTTTTCATGGGATAAGGAAGACTCGTTGCCAGCCAGCGAGCACTCAGCTCTTCCTCGCTGCTCTGCCCAGCTCCCCTCGCTGCTCTGTCCAGCTCTGCTCGCTGCTCTGCCCAGCTCCCCTCGCTGCTCTGTCCAGCTCACCTCGCTGCTCTGCCCAGCTTTCTATCCCTCTCTCCGCTGCTTTGTCCAGCTCATTTTGCTGCCCGTTCAGCATTGTGCCTGCCAGGTCAGGCTATTAGCCACCATATTTTGGGCTGGGGATGTCATTTAAACTTTTCATGTGTTCAATACTATATTAGCTTGTTTTTAGGTTGCCGCAAATAAACACTCTAATTTTAATTCATAAACCTTGTTGTTATTTACTGATTAAGCCTGACATTACCGCTCTAAAGGCAAAAAAAGAAAACTAGAACAGTTTTTGAAGATTCGAAGGCATAATTCTAGCAAAAAAAAAAACAGAAGAGGTGAGTTTCGAAGAGGCGTTGGCGATACTCGAGGATGACAGTCTACATGAACAGGACGAATGCCATGATCTGTTTCACACGACGTCTTGCATGTTTGTGGTTGACCCAGATTCCGATCGCTCAAATGTAAACACGAGTACCGGCCTGCCTCCTCCCCCGATCTCTGCTAGTGAGGATAGTACAGATACTTGTGTAGCCGTCACAACAAACACACTCATAGACGGCAATCGTGTTTTCAATATGGGACACTTAGCCAGACAGCTGAAGAATGGCTGTGTTGTGTGTGGAAACGATCTACAGCTCAGTGACATTGAGTCGGAGAAGCTAATTGGATATGCAAGTGTGTTTACTATGAACTGTTCGGTGGGACTCCAGTGCACACATCAAAGCGTCACATTCCTGATCCAAGCCCTGGTGAAGAATTCGGCCCCAACAAGAAAGCGAAAACATGCTATTTTTTGCCTATAGACAAATTATAAAACTGCAATATTTCACCAAATTTGTTTGGGAACACCAGTTCGTATTTTCTATAGATGTAGCATATACATTAAATTATAAAATA
>JAXDRA010000945.1:0-19712 GCA_034190875.2 Urechis unicinctus
ACTAGACACAGCTATACGCCTTGTCAGGATCTCTCAACAGGGTTGATTTCTATTCTACCTTGTGACTACATATTGAAAAATATCTGTTATTAAAGTAGGCATTTGCATAACAATTGTAATTAGAGTTTTAAGACAGTCCAACCATAGTCAATATTTGGCATCCACGACGATCTCATTTGTTATTATTTAGGACAGAGTTACAATACTCGTTTATATATATATATATATATATATACGTTGCTTTCGTCGGGATAATTATATCATAGTTCCCGCATGTTATTCAGGAACCCATTCACACTGCTGAGATGAAGTGGTGAATAACAATAGTAAATAAGAATTAAAAATGTACAAAAAGGATCATACGATGGTAGACACCGACAGAACAGCGTGCCATTGTCCCCGTTTCCTTCAGGCGTACAATATGAAAATGTTAAGGTTTGCATAGGGAACAACGTGTATTTTAATCATGCACTTAAGGTCTGACGCACATGAATGTGTAAAGCATAAAAACTGTCTAATGCAATATTGGTGGTGTTAAGGTATTTGGGTTAAATAAGTAATATAAGCCAACCATAACATTTAAGAGGCAACCAAGTCAGTAGGAAATGTCAAATTGGCGTTAAACACCGAATAGTAGGTGGCACACGCGCGTTATGTCGGACAAGAATCGCATAGCAAGCGAAGCTAATGATGCTTTGATAAGTATTTAATTGAAAAACACTGTATGATAAATCTTATTCAAAGCCTCTGTTGATATAGGTGAGAGCAAAAAGACGATGCGTGCCTTTAGAATGATTAGTATCACTACCCACTAATTGCATATATATAAATATATGTATATATATATATATATATATATATATATATATATATATATATATACATATATATGTGTATATATATATACATATTTTTATATCCATCCATTCATTATAATATCCATTCTTATATGATCTTAACAATACATATTTGTAATCCACAACACCATACAATATCTTTGCATCGTATTTACTAGACTGCACTATACTGTAGGACTTGTCTATAAATATGTTATGATTTACTCTAAAGTTCAACGCTACGAAGTACACTTTTATTGTTTGCAACACAATGTCAATGGCATCACATATAAAATATTGTCCGTCATCGCCGTTCCCTCGCTTTCCATTCACCTGAGGCAAGGGTATTCTTGTGCCATCAAATAATCCTGTTAACAGGCAAATGTCGTTGTTGGGATCATTTGATTTCAATCGTTATTTCCTGCCTACCAGCCGCTAAATTTAGTCTCTCATGTGCGCTAGTCAGACTCGTTAGTAAATCAAAAGACGCCGTATTCCGTCCAGTTGCCGCCCTGATAAGATTATTTGTTTCAAGGACAAAGGCTCTGAGATCCAGTTATCTATCATTAACTGCTAGAAATATCAAAGCAATTATAAGCGTTAGAACAGGTGCCATCAATATGCATGCTTCAGGGGTGTCATTTTCTGAACACGAGTTGGCCCCTGCACAGGTTTTGATAAGAAACACATCTTAGACAGCCTTGGTCTGACGAATGGTGCTGTGCTTAATCCTACCTGTCATTCATATATATTTATGTAAAGCAATTAATGAAGGAGGATTGCAATGTGATTGTTTTGTGTGAAGGGTCTATTTGTACATTTAGTAAAAGATTTACATAGCGATTGATCTTTGGTGAGTTCCAAATGACATCTTTTCGAGGATCCTCATTGCCCAATATCTGCGGTTGTGGAATTTACTTAGATACAAGTCGACCTATTAATGAGTCCTAATTACTGGGTGTAGAGTATCATTATAGAAAATGCAGAGAGTAATGGATTATTATACGTCTATCGATTATTTGTAAAAATTGAATTGATCATCCGTAACGTGCCAGGAATACTTTTATCATTCTTCAGAATTATTGTCTTTTATTCGTAAAGTCCGCTGACTACTGAGATTGTATAGCACACAAAAACGCCTCGCACTCCAAATCAACCAGGCAAAATCATCCTTAGCAACGCATATTTCATTTACTTTATGCCTCTATTTCTCACCAGCTCCAATCAAAGTATTGTACCTGCCAATCGAGAACAGAAATACCTGCTTGATGGGACACGAGACAAAAGAGTGGCCGGTATGTCTGAAGCATGCTAGCCAATGCGGAGACTTTTATTAACAGTGACGATGACTAAAGCAGTATCAACTCTCTCATACATATTCAATAACATATTCATAATCTATTGGGATTTATTGACCCCTACAAATTACTTGAGTTAAACCTGGTTGATAAGTGTTGCAATCGTAAGGAGGATTCAATATATATCGTAGCATGGCCTGTCATACCGATAACAGGCGTGGCACGGAAAAGTGACCTCACCAATAACGGTAGATAACACGAAACTCAAAAAGGCCAGAACTTCAGAAATGTAGCGCGTAGATCCGGATTAATGTACAAACCAATCAGCGTTGTGTTATTCCGTATTCTCAGAAGAGTAATAACAGATTTGCCGTTAATTTGAAAAATAATCAGCACAGATCCATCACATCAGATGCTCACACAAACGTCCACGGGAACACAACCACAGACAAACATGGGCAGTCACAATTAAAGCCCAATATGTTATTTTACTTTTGACTAACAAGCTAAATAGCATGTTTGCTTTGAATCGAGCATTTAATGGATAAGTCCAGATGCACTTTGAATACATTCTATTAGTGTTAATAATGTCAGCATACATGTGCGCTAAATTAAAAATGTGGGACTCATGCAAAAGCGCCAAGTCGTATCCATTACTAGTGCTATAATTATTATTTAATCGGTTTCTCTGACGCAGAGGTGTATCACAGCCTTTAATAAATTAATCGGTTAGCATCTTCAATGTGGTAATGAGACCCCTCTCAGTTTAAAGTCAAACTATACTGTACTTCATTATACTCGACTTAACTATACTTGTCAGAAATTGATCTGTCGGTAATCTGGCAGTTGTGATAAGGCAAAGTAATTTTAGAATGTAACGACATACCATAACCTATATGTTATATAATTAGGGGCATTTACGAATTCGTAAGTTTAACCTGATTGGGGTGTATCGAAAGACGAGAGCATGTCACAACCAGGCAATTGACTGGGCTAAGACAATCTAGCCTCTCGTCTTAGCGAAATCTGGGCGAAGGCTGTGTAATACAGATGCTGCACTACAAGTGCCACATCGCTCCGCCACCTGAATCCAATCTTCCACCAACGTTAGTCGCAACCCATGGCAGACAGGTCGCTACATATCGGTCGATCCTTACGACACGCTATGAAACACTGATCCTATTACACCCGAGACCAACACAGAGATGATTTGTCTATTAGAAGTTGCGACACCATGTTCACATAAATAAGCACACCTGAATTATTGGAATCGACTGTTACTGATACAGCGATCGATAAGCTCCACGCAACGAGGGTGTTGCTGTTGTTGGTTGTGTGTTAAAGCTCTAGCCTTTTATGCAATGGTAATCTTTGCTTTTTGTTGTTGTTGCTGTTGTGTTAGGGGGTTGAGTCGATACTAATGAGTGTGTGGGATCAAATGTGTTCTATATAATAGTTCAAGGTGGTATCCACAAGGACATAGTACAAACGCGCTGCTATCCCCCTCTACCAGCCTTAGATCCAATATCGAACCGATATCATCTAGGCTAATTTACAATCATTAATTCCTGCCAGTCCGAGGTGTTCGAACGGATATCATCTAGGCTAATTTACAATCATTATTTCCTGCCATTCCGAGGTGTTCCTATCCTGTCCTTGGTGAAAAGAAGGTATTTAGCATCGACCCCGTGCGGTTGTTACCTTAACTAAAAACTTTATTAAGTGTAGTTAGTTCATTTTTATAATTGACCCTTTCTTGCTCATTATTCGGGCAAATGAACACAAATTATAATATTGAAAAACACGTAGTTACAAAATTACCATGTTTCGATGTTGCAGTAAGGACAATGATATTAAATGCTTATGACTATAGCGCATACGTCATATATTATGTAAGGAAACGTGCATGTGTCGCTTGGCTATTCTACACAGTTCTTGACGATACCATAGCATATCAAAATATGCTGTAATATATATAATAACGTGTGATAACTTTGCTCTCTAATGTACACCATCATTGGAAAACAAAACGCAGATCGCACAAAATTAGGCTCATATTTTCCATAGTCATTATTCAACATCTAATGTTCGACATTCGATTCTAGGGGGTCTGGCGGAAACAGAAATTGAATGTTGGGATTCAAAGTGGTGTTCAACGATGCGGACATATACCAATGGTAGCGGAAGAGAATGATTTATGGCACATGGCATTTTGCCAGACACTTCGCCGTCAGCAGGTTATGTTTATAATGTAGATGCTCTATAAAGCGTTTATGGTATCAATAACTTCATCATATTTTCTCCTAGAGCGTTGAGAGTAAATGTTGGGCTATATTAGTCCGGAAGTTATCAATTCGGTTGTGATCTTTTTACGGGCTGGGCCCATATATCATTAAGCCTTTTGTCAGAACTCATGCTTTAATTGTTTGGTTAGTCGTTGTTTTCAGCGTGCGATGTTATTGCATCACATTTTGCGTAGGAAAAGCGTGCCTTATCAAGCCCCCACAGTGTCACTGAAGTGATAATCGCGGTATAATAGATGTTGCAGTCATTTTGTTGGTCTTTTTACATTGCAGCGGATTATACGAAGCCATTGATGTATTTACATACTGGACTGCGTCAGTATCTTTCATAAAAGTCAACGTAAAAAAGTCGAGACAGGTCCATATATTGCATGATATGTTATTGCATTTGAGATATGTTTAACAGTCAAACGGGATTTGGATACATAATGTTGACTGTCTGTAATTTATATATATATATATATATATATATATATATATATATATATATATATATATATATATATATATATATATATATATATATATATATATATATATATATATATATATATATATATATATGTGTGTGTGTGTGTGTGTGTGTGTGTATGTATATATGTATATATACATATATATATATATATATATATATATATATATATATATATATATATATATATATATATATATATATATATATATATATATATATATATATATATATATATATATCTATATATATATATATATATATATATATATATACACAATATGCGGTGCGTTCTCGCGCATTTGTTTTTATGCAAACTGATAAAGTGCGGACTACCATTATGTTATAATAACAATTGACGCCATTGTATGATCATATTGGTTATCGAAATGCCATGTAAATGTAGGTGGCCATATCAAAAGCAGTTCAGTTTTAATAATTCCATTGAAGTCACGTTGAAGGCGCGCAATATCACAGTTGTAACACAGTCATTAGTGTCCCTTGACTGTCACAACCATAAACATAAGGTCGCGCCTACTGACTCCCTCACACCCTAGAGCACCTCTACCTTTCGCCTAATTGTTCCACGTTATGCTTTCAAACACTTTTCAGTTCAGGAAAGAGCAAAGCTCATCCCTATTTATCCCAATTCGTCTTTAATCAGGTTAACTAAAACAAGGGTTAAGCAGAATAAATGTATTCAAACAAAAGCTGAAATATGCGATGCCATAATATTCTATACTATGCATTAACATGCGCATTTTACACTATACCATACTATACAAGTATATTCGGTACTATACTGTGCTAACTTATACTGCACTTTTGGTAAATAATTCTGTACCATTCGATTCTCTGAACAATACAATGTAGTGTACTATACTGTTCGGTTTGATGCAAAGAAAGAAGACATACAACGATATTGCACGTTGCTAAAGCAAAAGCTTTAGACAATAGCTTACTTGCTAGCAATGCAATGTACTCAAGTAATATACTCACTATTCAGTGGTGTTCTATCAGTGCCCTGCTGTAGCCAGCATAGCCGGTATGATAAAAACAACCAGGGGCTGCCTCGAAGATCATGGGAGAAAATGGTAATCAAATCTTGCGAGGCCGATCAATACCAGCTATCGGCAACACAGAGGTGTACCAATAATGTCTTTATAGGCTCAAAGATTTAATAAATCATGACAGATGCAATACATCAAATGGTTATTGTAAATGCAGTTATGAAAGTGTTTACATAGATTGTTGCGTCCAATTGGAGTGTTGCGTAGCGTTTACGCTTTCTGCGCCGTTACTATGAGTCTACAGAGAGAAGATATCATCAATCGACGATTTAGTTACTTGGTCGAAAAGTAAGGGATAAATGCCAAAGAGGGGCAACTGTTGATCGAGGCATGTTAGAATGCCAGAAGCGTAAAAGATAATCTCCCACCAATTACGGCCAATAACATTGTATTAACATCGCAGTCAGCACTTTTCGTTGAAGCCAACCGGCATCTGAAGAAACATTGAATTGAAGAATTGTCAAATGCAAAGGAAATATATATATAGCAATTATTTTTAGAAGATGAACAAATAATATTTCTAGCTAAATTAAAGTAATGAGAATATGACGTCATAAAGTTCATGTCGTTTCAAGAAGTCTAACTGCATTTGGAATGGAGGGTAGCTCTTGGCTATTGGCACTGGGTTGTTAACCACAGGCTTGCCTTGTGCTGCCATGCTGCCTTATATCGCCAAGGTACTCGCCATGCCGCCTTATGTGTATAACAGTCATAACCATTCGGTCTAAGATGATAGCCTATATAATTCAGTTCTTAATGGGCATAGCGATACTACCATCATCTCAATGCTTGTACGTGTAAGCTCTTCTCATTTCCATCATATGTTCTGTACAGCGTGCGTATATGAAGAGTTTTCGTAGGATGAAATCTTGTATGTTTTGCACGGCCATTTAGGTCTGACGTTGATTTGCTTGTAAAACATAAAACCTAAAGAATAGAATATTGTTGACATCGAGGGATGCTGGTGACATGCTTAAAGTTATTCTCACATAAAATTTTAAGGGCGATAAATTGCGCTCGGATGGGCTCGGTGGCATTTGGTTTGCAGGCCAAGCAAGGCTAATGGAATCCTGACAAGTTACTATTTCCCAGTGGTTATTAAACTCTCTCCAACCAATTAAGTACAGCATCTGATTAGTGACAGAATAGGCACAGTAGTCAGTGCATGTCCCAGAAACCATTTGTGAGCCCTTAACCAAACAAAAAGTAAATGATAGACAAACGACTGAATGCTAATATAAGATTTATTTCGTACGTATGTTATCGGCATTGTGTGTTAATCAAATGCAGTGCAATTGATATGCGAGGTGCAATCATAATACGCCAATAAAGGTAAGTAGAGCAGTGATAATAACTAGCTATTCCTTTCTTTCCAGTCTCACACAATCGAATCCGTGAGAGTGTATGTGTATGTGCGAGTGTGCGTGTAAGTATGCGTGTGTGTGGTGTGGGTTTGGTATTTGTTGACACATTAAATGGACGGTTTTTGATTGATATGGACGAAACTCGACAACATCAGTTGAGCAAAGCAACAGTTAGGTCAATGGGAGCTGTTGAGCTTGTTTGCGAAAGTAAGCGTATGTGGATAATTTAACGCAATATCTGCACCACCATTCAAAGTACTATTCAAAACGTGTTGCCACACGATGCATCAACCTTAGCAAATCGAACCACTGTTAGGTAGAAACACCGTTGACGTCCTTTGTGGGTCTCTTTGAACCCATTCTAATACGTCTATGCCACTTGATCGTGTCTGGATTGCCAATTCCGGCACTAGTCGTATTCGATGATAAAACTTATGTTGAGCGGCTATTGAACGTTCCTCAGATCATCCTCCACAATGGTCATAGGAATCAGCAACAGACACATGCTTCGGGTTGAGGTATGACTAAAATCGAGCCAGGGCTAGACAAGGCGGCACCAGACCGGACCCTGAAAACTGATACAGAAGTTTCCTTTAATTAAATGCAGTTAACCAATCTATCCGATAATTAGCCAAACCTCACAAGGATGGGCATATATTATATAAGCAATTAATTACCCATTAGTGAGTGAATACGTGCGAACTGTGAAAACATAATTATATTTTTATCTCCATTTAAAAACTTTCATAAAGATCTTTCAAACCAATACAAGCAACATATACCATCGCGTACAAAAAAGAGCTTCTCTGACGGTCAAAACCAATACTTTAGAAAGAACACCACATCACAAATGTTGCCAAGGGATGTAAACTTTCGTCATCCGGAACAAACAAAGCACGTCATCAACTCTGTTGCAAGTGGATGGGAAAAGCATTGGGCCATCAGAGCCCGCGACAATTTACGATCTGGTTTTCTGTGTAGCGGAGGCTAGTGGATACAGAGTAAATACAGGCAGAATACACAGTTGGCGATTTGCTTATTGGTAGCAAAATATGCAGAGATATGTTGGTATGCCGCAACATGCACAAGTAATTATCTTTGTGTAGACATAACATTCAGAATGCACTCCATTCTGCTGACAATGCCTGTGTTGAGGCGTTGTCCTATTTCCAGATTTGTAACTTACATGCACCGCTGACAATGGTTCGTGTTCATAATAGACGGTTCAATGTGGGATTCTGAATGGTGCTCGGAATGAACCCACTTAAGCCATCAATCGTTCGTAATTTGTCAATTGGCAGCATTAACTTCATATCTGTTGTAACGGCTGTCTGGTCAAGCAACTTTTGTCGATTGATGTTGCTGTTTTTTTCGTCGTTTTAATTGGTCATGTGTAGCGTGTAGCTAGCTTCCTGGATGCTTTTTTAGAGGTATGTATGCCTGTGAGTCAAAGCTTTACATTCGATGTTTCTATACTATGCTATTCGCTGCTTTACTCTACTCAAGAGAGCGCTGTTCTACAACTATTGTACCATTGGATGACACGGCAAGTCAAGCTTTGGTTTACTACACAATACAATACTGCAATTTTCCATACTAGCATACAATATCACACAATGCCAAATGGATGCGTTGCTATATTTTATCATTTCATACCATAATTAAAACTATTCAACAAGCCTTTATTGCAGAAGGCATAAAAATAATGTTTGTTAAGTAGTTCGTAGGTTCACACTCTTCTGCCAATATCAGAAAACTATCAGTTATTCCCGCTCAGAGTATACTAATCTAAAGTCTACAATGACGCCGCAGTCCAATCTCATCACGTTGTTCATGTGCTATCCAACAAGGCTTCATGGCCTTCAAAACATTAATCAACGGAGCTCTCTTTGTCAAATCGAACAATTCATAGCATCACTTATATCAACTAAGACACGAGATGAGGCATCCAATAAATCGGTGGCGCGACACAAACGTGACTTATAGAATTGCGGAAGCTAGTACAATATGTTCTTATGTCGCCGTCAACACAAATAGGAACTCGATATGATTGTGGCTGAGTATAGCTGTCGATTATCATATAGCGACTCGATTAAGGATCTAGATCTGGTAAGAATGCCCCAGAATGAAACTGTGTATGCAGTTGTAGGTGTTGATAACTGCTTCAATGTGTATAGGTTCTTATGTGCATTAGGTTGGAAAGGTGCTTTTTACCATTGGCATACACAGGGATACGGATCCAGAACAGCCTAGACACATTGACACCCACGTTTATATACGTACTACCATACGCACACATCGGTACTCCTAGCAAAACTCATATACTTACACAGACACAAAACTACACACAAGCATGTGCACCGTTTCTCTCATACCACGTAGCCACAAAGACTACAGCTCGGTTCCTTTCATAACCACCCCTGAATTGCACATTCGATATTAGGGCCAACACGTTTTGTATTGATAAGCACCATTGTTTTACGCCCGATAAATGTGTAAATAATATTTATAGAAACTGGTATCACTGCCATCGGCATTATGGCCAATTTTTAAATCACACCACCAAGGCGGATAGATAGCTATTTGTGAATTAATATCTTTACGACGACGGTTGCAGGAAAAACAAGTAACAAATATATACAGTCCGATTTCGTTGAGCTGTAGTCGCGATGAATTTATTAATATCATGGGCGTGTGACTAAGGTATTTGTGATGCTCGTTATCGACGCGCGATTCTGAAGATACTAGGCACATCTTGAAAGCAACGATCGGATACTGACTGAACAGGATGCCTGGAAAATTAACTGCACACAAAGAAATGTAGACGCTGATATTATGAAAATGATAATGTATTTGGTATTTGGTATCTTAAAAAGCTGCCTTGGCGGCATCCACCGGGGTGTTCCATTCGATTTGTCATTTCTCATTATAAAACGACGATCATTTAAATATTAACACAAGGAATTATTTTCATCGTTTTGCTTAATATTGGTTGATATTAGCTGTCATGACAACTCAATATTGATTTCAAATTTATTCATACAATGACTGGCCACGTGATCAGTTCACATAGTGCTGTACGAAAACCAGTCGCCATTAGACTGTTAGAAGCAAATTGCGCTAAAGGTGTTTTGTTATACTTTTAACTAGTCCATTATTGTCAATCAATGATGGTCGCATAATGATGAGAATATACATGGTTATATGGTCAACACTTCAAGCCACACGTAACTGCCACCAAGCAGCAACTATTTGCATTGCACGCAATGTCAACTCACAATAAAACGAAAATGAACACATGGTACGCTGCTATGAAGATAAATCAATTCCAGGAAAATAGGATGGTAATGTTTTATCTACACCCCTTAGATAAAGCATTTGGATAACCCATATGACGTTATTGAGCCTTACTGTGTGTTTTTGAAAAATGTAGTAAGAAAGTAATCTGCAATTGATGGTCGTGGGAATATTATATTTCTCATAGTTCTGAAGAACATTTTTTTCTTGACTTTTACTTCTTTTTTTTGTATATACCTGTATAGGATATAGAAAAGATACTGCAATTATATTAATTTTTTTTAATCAGATTATCCAATGAGCTAATGTCGCACCATTGACCTTGGCCGGCGGAACAGTCTGGATTTGAATATCATGCAACTTTGGCGGGCAAGTGGCAACATTCTCGTTCTGACAATCACACAATTTGTTTTCTTCACTCTGTTTGTAATACACGTCAGGAAGCTGGATGCTTCATGACCATTGCGTGTAAAGGCTTAGTGATTACCCAGGGGAACAAATACATCTGTAACCATATCATGATTTCAGAAGACGAATAGTCGCATTATTGTATGTTTCATTAAAATACACAAGAAATATGGAAAGACAAATTTTGTGAGATTGCTTATAATGCTTAAGAGCCATTGTGGTATATAGCCATTATTACAAATGATGGCAATGGGGTGGCCAAGCGACACCTGTCTGTGTGTAGCTTTAGGCATTGCACATCTGCTTTAAGCGCTGTGAGAATCGCAAGAGCCAAACACTAGCTAGTATGCGTATATATATATTCATATATATATTTACAATACTACTCATATATATATATATATATATATATATATATATATATATAAATATATATATATATATATACATATATATAGATATTTAAATATATACATATATATATATTTATTATATATACATACGTATATAAATATATGTATATGTATATATATTATATAAATAAATATATATATATATATATATATATATATATATATATATATATATATATATATAAATTATAATATATATATATATTTATATATATATATATATATATATATATATATATATATATATATATTTATTTATACATAATTATATGTGAGCATATGTGTATATCAAGATCGTTATTACGTTGATTCATGCTATATAAATGAGTTGGTTAATTTATTTATAGCAGTATGTATATGACCGTATTGATTATAGCTATATGATGCGGTCAAGCTAAATTTTGCATGAAAATGTTAAGCTGTATTCGGCTCGGCGTATTCTTGTGATATAGCAGCAATTGGCTTAGTTCACTGTGATGTTGTGCAACCGTACTACAATTTAAGAGCTTATAACTAATAGCGACTGTGTTGTAGCATAGTGTAATAGAGTGCGTCACTGATTATGTGGTATCGAACATACCGAGCCATTGTAATATAAGCATTGAGAATATTTTTTTTATGTATATATCATTAAATATCTTCCTTGCAGTAATATTTAGTTTTCGTGAAGACTGATTACCTTTCCATTCCTGGATAATCATGCTTCATTACTAGGCTCCGTTATCAGCAATGCCCGCAAAATAATCATGAAATACCTTAACCAATTGATATAAGAACTGAGGCACCTGCTGTTTTCGTATCTTCAGATTAAATGATGTAGTATTGCAGTCATGTCGATGCTATATGTTATAGCTTTCAAATTTGGAAGCCTAATGTGTATGCACTATTATCATATTGGTAACCAATTAGCAAAGCAAATCGATGTAGTTATTCCGACACCACACTATGCGATGATGGTTCTTTCTATATCACACCATTTTGAAAGAAGCGCTTTGTCCAAAAGCTTCGTAACCCATTCAAGTAATGTCACTATTAAAGTCATTTTAGTGATCTATTTGGCAATGAGCTTTTTGTCAGTCTCTGATAGCCCATTGCAGCCGGCCAGCTGCTGCCATGGACCATTTTTGCCAAGTATGGTTTTCATGTGTTTTCATACCACATGTAACAAAGTGTCATTACATTTTTAGAGCGACAGCAAACAGCTGACATCAGTACTGCAATAAGTGGGTCTACAAACAAAACTTATTCATAAATGCAGTACATTAATCAGTCTTTGCACGTTATTATTTGATGATAGATAGATTTGTTCGTAAGCACAGGTTGAGGCATATATTGATGAACTTTTTAACCTGCATTCCATTGCAATTCAACCAAGACGAATTACTTCATTTTTAATAAAATTGTAATTCAAAATGGAATATAATATAAGAATAATGCAGTAAGGTATTAAATTGATTGCAATGCATCGGAGCAAATCATTGTTATCCATATGCTACACAATATGGCGTCATCGCTTACAAACCAGTTGTAGGTAATTGAATCAACTACCCCGTGTTTTATCAGTTTGGTTCTTGCTGTAGATATTAAACCGTATAGTTGATGTAAGCTATTCCGCCTTTTGTATTGACAATAACGCACTTCTTTTTACACCTATATTTACAGTGTGTAGCTATCAGAAAAGGAAAAAAAAACCCACTTACGCCTAGTGTTGCGTAAAAACATAGTAACTACAAATATTATCAAACACATACGACATTACAATAGAGCATAATAACATGGTCAGAACTGCAACCGCAATATGGCGCAAATCAAGCGAAATTAATCATCGTTGGTTTAATGGAGTCACGTTCTAGGTCTAGTGAAACCTCTAAATAACGCAATCGTTCACTATTGGAGTCACCTTTGAGGTGTACATTGAAGCCCTGTTACAATGCAATCAAGGCAAACAAGCGCAAGGTCATGCTCAATGTTGACCTGCCTCACTAAAGTACCCTTTTATTGCCCTATTTGTCCTGTATTCAGAAACTATTAAGTTTCCGTGAGAGCAAAATTAACTTTATCACTAGTTGGTGTATATCAATATTTGCGTTTTAGTAAGGCACGTGTATTGGGTTTTTTCTGTATCAAGGAATGTTAATATCAACGGAAACTATGCGATGGTGGTTTATACTAATCTATATAACGCTGTATTAAATTTGAACATAAAATGTCATACTTGTCCATACTACCCTGCTTAAGATCAAAGCAACAACATTATCATAACACCACCCTTGGTGATTATGTTCCCCGCAAATGTTCAGAGCAAGCAATGCCCAGCTAGTAATACAACGCATTTACGACACAAATGCAAAGGTACTATTAACTAATATTAGTTGGCCTCGTGATACCGAATTAGGCTGGCAGCATACGCTGTGTACCTGAGAAAACACATGGCTGCAACGGTACCTGTTATATATTTTAATATTGCATTAATGTCATTGATATGCTATGTTCAAAGGTACGTCGCTGCCGTGCGAACAATAACATAATTGTCTGGGGCTACATAAGAGCTATGCAGGTTACGGGATTCAGTGGCAACATAAGTGAACGGCAACGCCTGGATAATATTACTTGAGCTTTGAGGAAACAATACATCTCCACGCACGCGATCGAATACATTGAGTATGTACATACCTTTGTGGGATTTAGATGTCCCTGTGCCACATCGCTGCAAAATAAAAATATGAGCTTCTTATCAAATTAATGTTCCGGTTATTTGGGCGAGCGAATAATGCGAATATCATTTCAGTGCGAAATGATAATTAAATAATACATTAAACAGTATATATAGGTGCTGTAGATGAGGCTAATGAGGCATAGATAAACGTATATAGGATAGATTAGTAAAGCACACATTATTTAAATGCATACATACATTAGTAACCTGTCTGTATTATCTTACTCCAAGAAAGAGAGAGCGTCGACTATGTACAATAATGTCGAAACTTCAGAGGTCTCAGTAGCTCAGCATGTTACCACTACTCCCTTCGCAGAGTCTACCTTGTGGATCCTGTTTTCATATTGATGAATCTTTGTTGTCAATGTAGGCTTAACACAACAGCTTGACGGTGTTTTGCAATGATTTATTATGGAAAGATACATTTTTGTCAGGTTCGTATCAATATCATAAAATCTGCTAAGAAGTATGTAAATTTTATGTATGCTGTTGCTGTTTATTTCCGAGATTATCTTGGGTTTTTTTTGGTCTAATATATCAAGCAAACAAAATGGCGAGGGAAACCCCATACTTAGGAGCGACATACTACTGCTTGTATTATACATGACAGAGCATCACCGGGAGCAAGCATTATTTCACTATTGGCTTTGTGGCCGATACTTACAGGATGGGCTGTTCATTGGGTCTAATATATATACTTTACATTCATCGACGCTTTGTGCCAATATAGCCTACAGCATTATAGTCATTATGACTCCTATATTGTTTTGGCCTGTCCCTTCTATCGGGACAATTATATCACGATTATCGCATGCTATTCGAGACACGCGACACACTGATGAGATAGAGTGTTGCGTCACAAAAGAAAATACAAAATGCAAAAAAGAAAGCATACGATGGTATCCACCGACTAAACCGTGTGCCATTGTCCAATATACATTCAGGAAGGGATCCTGGCGTAAAATGTGCACATGTTTAGGTTTGCAAAGGAAACAACGTGTCTTATATTTCATACACAAAGCGTTTGACGCCTATGAGCATGTGAAGTTTTAAATCTTTCAAATGCATGAATACTGAATATAAGCCCCCAAGAATATATAGGAGACAACCAAGTGATCAGGGAATGCAAAATGAGCTTTAAAACCGTAAAGAAGGCGGTTCACGCGAGCTATACACGCACACCTACACACATAAGTAAACACACACACACACTCGCACAAAAACACACACAAACACACACACATATACATAAACGCATACATATGTATATATATTAGATAAATATATGTCCACTAATATATATACATATATATATGTATATAAATGTTTATATATATGTATATATATATATAAACATGTATTTATTTATATATATATATATATATATATATATAAATATATATATATTCATATATATATAAATATATATATAAATATATATATATATATACATATATATATATGGTGTGCGTGTGTACATATACATAAATAACATATCAATATGTATATATATGTATATTATATATATATATATATGAATATATGAATATATATATATATATATATATATATATATATATATATATATATATATATATATATATATATATATATATATGAGTGTGGATGTGAAATAGTTATAAATAAACGATAATATGTATTATATATAAATAGATATGCATGTATATATATACGTATATATTATGCGTATATATACACATTTTGTGCACTTGTATATTTTGTATACCAGTATAAATACCTATATATACATATTTGTGTTTATGTCCATGTTTATATATGAATGTATATATATATATATATATATATATATATATATATATATATATATTAACATATATATACATATATATATATTTATATATATATGTATATATATTTATTTATGTATGTATATATGTGTGTGTGTAATTGAACATGTATATATCAGCCAACATACGTATATATATATATATATATATATATATATATATATATATATATATATATATATATATATATATATATATATATATATATATATATATATATATATATATATATATATATACATATATGTATATACTTATTCATACATATTTATATACGCGTCTATATGTTCTCCCATACAAAATATTATGCTATAGTATACTGTAGTGTTATCCGTTATATAATTATAAACTTTACAGTACACTTTAATAATCTACTTCGCCATGCAATATCTGTGCTTTGCATATGTAATCTACAAGGAAATATAATCTGCTAGTCTCTTCTGGAATATACTGTAGCAAATTATTATTATGGGGATACTATAATGTAAGCTAAACATCGACACCACGTAGTACACATTAATTGTATATTACACAATACTATTTCATGGCATCACATATAAACTATTGTATTTGATAACCTTTCACATATTTTCCACTCTCCCGAGGAAAGTGTACTCTGACGCAAATAATTAATCCAGTTAACGTAGGTCAATCATTCCCTATCTTTTTTTCCTGTCTTCCAGCCGTTAAATTTAATCTCACAGCCGGATTCGTCAGTGAATCAAATGACGCCTCGGCCTGCCCCATTGCCGTCTTGGTATAATTATTTGTTTCAAATATCAAAGCCATTGTCGGCGTTAGAACAGGTGCTAACGATATATCTTGAATACAAGTTGGCTACGTTGATTCATGCTATATAAATGAGTTGGTTAATTTGCATATTTATAGCAGTGGAGCGATGTATATGACCGTATTGATTATAGCTATATGATGCGGTCAAGCTAAATTTTGCATGAAAATGTTAAGCTGTATTCGGCTCGGCGTATTCTTGTGATATAGCAGCAATTGGCTTAGTTCACTGTGACTGTGCAACCGTACTACAATTTAAGAGCTTATAACTAATAGCGACTGTGTTGTAGCATAGTGTAATAGAGTGCGTCACTGATTATGTGGTATCGAACATACCGAGCCATTGTAATATAAGCATTGAGAATATTTTTATGTATATCATTGAATATCTTCCTTGCAGTAATATTTAGTTTCCGTGAAGACTGATTACCCTTCCATTCCTGGATAATCATGCTTCATTACTAGGCTCCGTTATCAGCAATGCCCGCAAAATAATCATGAAATACCCTTAACCAATTGATAAGAACTGAGGCACCTGCTGTTTTCGTATCTTCAGATTAAATGATGTAGTATTGCAGGTCATGTCGATGCTATATGTTATAGCTTTCAAATTTGGAAGCCTAATGTGTATGCACTATTATCATATTGGTAACCAATTAGCAAAGCAAATCGATGTAGTTATTCCGACACCACACTATGCGATGATGGTTCTTTCTATATCACACCATTTTGAAAGAAGCGCTTTGTCCAAAAGATTCGTAACCCATTCAAGTAATGTCACTATTAAAGTCGTTTTAGTGATCTATTTGGCAATGAGCTTTTTGTCAGTCTCTGATAGCCCATTGCAGCCGGCCAGCTGCTGCCATGGACCATTTTTGCCAAGTATGGTTTTCATGTGTTTTCATACCACATGTAACAAAGTGTCATTACATTTTTAGAGCGACAGCAAACAGCTGACATCAGTACTGCAATAAGTGGTCGCTACAAACAACTTATTCATAAATGCAGTACATTAATCAGTCTTTGCACGTTTTTTTATTTGATGATAGATAGATTTGTTCGTAAGCACAGGTTGAGGCATATATTGATGAACTTTTTAACCTGCATTCCATTGCAATTCAACCAAGACGAATTACTTCATTTTTAATAAAATTGTAATTCAAAATGGAATATAATATAAGAATAATGCAGTAAGGTATTAAATTGATTGCAATGCATCGGAACAAATCATTGTTATCCATATGCTACACAATATGGCGTCATCGCTTACAAACCAGTTGTAGGTAATTGAATCAACTACCCCGTGTTTTATCAGTTTGGTTCTTGCTGTAGATATTAAACCGTATAGTTGATGTAAGCTATTCCGCCTTTTGTATTGACAATAACGCACTTCTTTTACACCTATATTTACAGTGTGTAGCTATCAGAAAAGGAAAAAACCCACTTACGCCAAGTGTTGCGTAAAAAACATAGTAACTACAAATATTATCAAACACATACGACATTACAATAGAGCATAATAACATGGTCAGAACTGCAACCGCAATATGGCGCAAATCAAGCGAAATTAATCATCGTTGGTTTAATGGAGTCACGTTCTAGGTCTAGTGAAACCTCTAAATAACGCAATCGTTCACTATTGGAGTCACCTTTGAGGTGTACATTGAAGCCCTGTTACAATGCAATCAAGGCAAACAAGCGCAAGGTCATGCTCAATGTTGACCTGCCTCACTAAAGTACCCTTTTATTGCCCTATTTGTCCTGTATCCAGAAACGATTAAGTTTCCGTGAGAGCAAAATTAACTTTATCACTAGTTGCTGTATATCAATATTTGCGTTTTAGTGAGGCACGTGTATTGGGTTTTTTCTGTATCAAGAAATGTTAATATCAACGGAAACTATGCGATGGTGGTTTATACTAATCTATATAACGCTGTATTAAATTTGAACATAAAATGTCATACTTGTCCGTACTACCCTGCTTAAGATCAAAGCAACAACATTATCATAACACCACCCTTGGTGATTATGTTTCCCGCAAATGTTCAGAGCAAGCAATGCCCAGCTAGTAATACAACGCATTTACGACACAAATGCAAAGGTACTATTAACTAATATTAGTTGGCCTCGTGATACCGAATTAGGCTGGCAGCATACGCTGTGTACCTGAGAAAACACATGGCTGCAACGGTACCTGTTATATATTTTAATATTGCATTAATGTCATTGATATGCTATGTTCAAAGGTACGTCGCTGCAGTGCGAACAATAACATAATTGTCTGGGGCTACATAAGAGCTATGCAGGTTACGGGATTCAGTGGCAACATAAGTGAACGGCAACGCCTGGATAATATTACTTGAGCTTTGAGGAAACAATACATCTCCACGCACGCGATCGAATACATTGAGTATGTACATACCTTTGTGGGATTTAGATGTCCCTGTGCCACATCGCTGCAAAATAAAAATATGAGCTTCTTATAAAATTAATGTTCCGGTTATTTGGGCGAGCGAATAATGCGAATATCATTTCAGTGCGAAATGATAATTAAATAATACATTAAACAGTATATATAGGTGCTGTAGATGAGGCTAATGAGGCATAGATAAACGTATATAGGATAGATTAGTAAAGCACACATTATTTAAATGCATACATACATTAGTAACCTGTCTGTATTATCTTACTCCAAGAAAGAGAGAGCGTCGACTATGTACAATAATGTCGAAACTTCAGAGGTCTCAGTAGCTCAGCATGTTACCACTACTCCCTTCGCAGAGTCTACCTTGTGGATCCTGTTTTCATATTGATGAATCTTTGTTGTCAATGTAGGCTTAACACAACAGCTTGACGGTGTTTTGCAATGATTTATTATGGAAAGATACATTTTTGTCAGGTTCGTATCAATATCATA
>JAXDRA010000950.1:0-16018 GCA_034190875.2 Urechis unicinctus
ATCCGTCCGTGGGTTTTTTAGAGTTCCTCTTGAATTCGTCAGCCTTTTATAAAGTTCCTACATTAAAATCACTCCTTGTTGATCGAGTTTTCCCAAAAACTGGAACATGTCCGATGTAATAGAGTCCCTATGTTGATATTTCGTCAGCTGTATAAAAGTTCGCACCGAATCATCGTCGCTTATGTAGTTCACCACCTGCGTCATCGTGTCTGTATTAAATTGCACATGAATCATCTGCCTGTAAAAGTTCCTACACGACACAGCGTCCGGTTTTAGAAAATTACTACATGACATCTCATCAGTGTATATGAAACCGCTCGCTGACATCACTTCCCCCGTATATGGATTTCTTGACTCTCTCGCGTTAGGAGTTCGCTAATCTGAAAATCATGCGCTGTATTAGAGTTTACTACCAGCATCTCATCCTTTTATATAAATACACTACTTGCATCTTTTCCCCCGTCATAGAGTTCGCTACACTGACATATCGTGCGCTTTTTAAAGTTCCCCACACTGACATCACGTGCTGTTATGATTACTTCATTTACTTATCAGGCTGTTATAAAATTTGATACACTAACATAGTCCCCTGTTTATAATTTTGCTACACTGCACATCCCCGTGAATATTGAATTCCTAAAAGCATCTCAGTCCTGTATATAAGTCGCACGCCGACAATCATCGTCCCTGTATATAAGATCACTAATTGACATCTTGGGCAGTCCGTATAGAAGTTCCTACAAATGACAAAATCGTCCGCCTTAATATTGTTTACAATTGACATCTCAGTCAGCTGTATTTGAGAGTTCGCTAATCTGACATCATCGTCCGCAGTAATATAGAGTTCACTACACAGACACAATCCCTATATGAAGACTGTCACACTGAATAAAAGTCTGCTTTATGCAGAATAAGGGACAATGCCCTCATAGTCAACTGTGTAATAAAACTCCCTACGCGACCTCATAGTCGTTGTATTAGATTTCGCTACCTGACGTCATCGTCCGCAGTATATAGAGTTTCACTACATGGACATCTCAGTCGTTGTATGTTAATTTTCGCACATGACTTATAGTCGTCTATCAAACTACATTTCACTGAACATCTATTCGCTGAAATAGAGTTCCGCTACACTGACCTCATCGTTCGCTGTACATAGAGTTCGCTACACTACCCTCATCGTCCCCTGTATATAATTCGCTAACACGATATCATCGCCGCTGTATATAGGTTCCTACATTGACATCGCATCAGACTGTATACAAAGTTCCTAACACGAACAGCATCGTCCCCTGTTGATAACGAGTTCCCTACACTGACAAGCAAAATCACATCGTCCGCATGTAGTGAGGTAGAGTCACAAAGCGGTTGACTTGTGATACTAATTCGTCAGCGTAGTGTATAAAGTAATATGCTACACGTGCCATCAGTACGGAAATATGATATCCAAATCTTTGTATGAGATGTCGTATAGCCAAACACGTGCCGAATGCATCGGTGCTGCCCAAATTTTAATCTCTCGCTTTTAGATTCCTACGAAATTCTCTCCGCTTTTTAAAAATTCCACCATGAAAAATTTTCCCCTTAAAAATTTCCCCACATAAAAACTCGTCCTTTATAAAATTTCCCACCACTTGTCCGCTGTATGAGTTCCCCCACCTTATTTCGTCGCTTATAAGTTTTCCCTGAAAATTTGTCGCTTATGGAAATTCCAACCTACATCATGTGCTTTTTAGATTCCACACTGACATACGTGGGGTTAAAGGTTTCCCCAAAAAGACATACGGGCCGTTTTAAAAGGGTTCCCCGACTGGTCGCTGAATAGATTTTTACATTTAATCTGTCCCTTTAATTTAAAATTCCTACACACTTTTTCCCCCCCTCCCCGTATAAAAGATCCGATTATACTAAGCTGTAATGACTCTCTGCTGAAAATAGTCCGCTTACAAGTTTTATAGAGTTCCCCTAACTGACATCTTTGCGCTGTATTAGAGTTCACTACACTGACAAACAAACGTCGCTGTATTAGAGTTCACTACCAGCATCTCATTCAGCTGTATATAGAGTACACTACGTTGACATCATTGTCCGCTGTAACGAGAGTTCGCTACACTGACATCAGTCGTGCCTTATATAAGTTTACACAAAATTACATCATCGTCCGCTGTATATAGAGTTCACTTCATTGACATCTCAGTCAGCTTTATTAAGTTCATACACGACCAAACATCGTCCGCTTTTAAGATTACGCTACCTTTACATCATCTCCGCTGAAAATTGACTTCGCTACACATTACATCTCATCAGCTGTATATGAATTCGCGACGTCGACATCATCGTCCCCTGGTATATAGATCACTAAATGACATCTCTGTCAGGCCGTATATAAGTTCTTACACTGACATAAACGTCCGCCTTATATTGAGTTTACATTGACATCTCATCGCTGTATAGAGAGTTCGCTAATCTTTACATCATCGTCCCCCAGTATATAGGTTCACTACACAGACTATAATCATATATGACAGACCCGCTCAACATGACATAAAAGTCTGCTGTATGAAGATAAGGTACATGCCATCAAAATCAACCAGTGGGGAAAACTCCCGCTACGCAGACCTCATAGTCAGTTTAATAAGATTTTGCCCACGCTGGCGTCATTAGTTGTATGAGATTTCGCTACACTGACATTAAGTCGTCAATGGGAAAACTACTTTTTCACTGACCCTGCGATTTAGCTGTTTTAGATTTCGCTACACTGACATCATCGTGCGTTTTAATAGAGTTCCCCTACACTGACATTTATCGTGGCTGTATGTAGAGTTCACTACGCAACTCTCGGTCAGCCCCGTAAAGATTCCTACGTTGACATCATCGTGCGCTGTATATAGATACACTACACTGCATCATCGTGCGTGTTTTAGAGGGTTTACTAACACTGACATCATCGTGCGCTGTATATAGAGTTTTTACTGCACTGACATCATCCGTCCTCTCTTTTTAATGTGCGCGTGACACAGACATCATTGTCCCACATGTAAATAAAGTTTCACTACAAGACCTGCTCATTCAGCTGTACGTGGAGCTTCGCATACACAACTGACTTCATCGTATGGCATATAAGATAATGCGGGGACACAGAGCTCATGGGTCAACGTGTAAAAAGACTACGCGCTAACACTGACCTCAAAATCTGCGTGTAGTGAAGATATTAGTTACTAACTGACATCAATAGGTCCGCTCTACGCAGATATCAATAGTCATTTACATAGATTCGCTACAACTGGACATTATAGTCGTCGATCAAAACTACTTTTCACAAAAAGCTAACGTGTCAGCATTAACATGACAGTGGTGCTAGCTGTATATAATCGAAAGTATTTATACATACACTGTGACATCATCGTGCGCTGTATAAAAAGTTCACTACAACTGACATCTCGTCCGCTGTATATAGAGTTATTCCTCGATTGACATCTCAGTCAGCTGTATATAGATTAGTTCGCTACACTGACATCATCGTGCGCTGTATATAGAGTTCACTACCATTTGACATCTCAGTCAGCTGTATATAGAGTTCGCTTACGCTGACATCACCCTCAGTCAGCTGTTATAGCTAGAGTTACACTACAGGTGACATCAGTGTCAGCGTCCGCGATCTGGGTGTCTGTACTAGAGTTCGTTACACTGACATCATTCAGGCCGCTGGTATATAGAGTTCAAGCTAGCATTGACCTCAAAGTCAGCTGTAAATTGGTATAGCGTTCGCTACAGCTAATATCATAATGCGCTATGTATTAAAAATGTACGTTGTACAATGACAGTCAGTCCGCGGCTGTATATAGGAGTTCTACTACGGGGTGGACAGCATTCAGTCAGCTGTATATGGAAGTTCGCTACGCTGACACTCATCTGGGTCCGGCCTTATAACGTAGATTCGCTAACATTGACATCAATCAGTCAGTCTTGTTATAGAGACGTCGCTACACTGACGATCATGGTCCGCTGTACTATTGAGTTTAGGTTGTAAATATCTCAGTCAGCGTATATAGGGTTAGGTAATCTGACATGCATCGTTCGCAGGATAATAGAAGAAGCGCTGGCAGAAACATCATAATCATAGCAGGTAAAAGACATGTCAACACTGATATAAAAGTATGCACGTATAAAAGAATAATGTTACAAATGCCATCATAGTCACTGGGTAAATACTCAGCTACGCAGAAATCATAGGTTGTATGTAGGGGGCAAGAGCGGTGACGCACAGAAAGTAGCACCTAAGAGTGGCGCTTACACTGACATAAGTTGTCGTCAATGCAAAAACTACTTTTCACTGACATGCTATTCAGCTGTATTTAGAGTTCGCTACACTGACATCATCGTGCGCTGTAGCATAGAGTTCACCCGCTACTATCTACACATCATCGACCATTCTTAGTTGTAATATTAGAGTTCGCTACACACTGATATCATCGTCCGCTGTATATATGTGGTCGGACTGACATATCAAAACGCTGGTACATAGAGTTCATGCGCAGCATAAAGTCAGTCAGTGTATATAGAGTACAATACATTAACATCTCAGTCGGCTGGATATGAAGTTCGCTGCCCGCTGACCTCATCGTCCCGACTGTATATAGAGTGCACTACATTGAGGATCTCAGTCAGCTGTTATATGAAAATCGCTACGCTGACAACATAGTCAATGTAGTTTGAGCTCGCATCGCTTACAGTCATAGTCGCGGTTTATAGATGTTCGCTTACACTGGACATAATCGTCCGCGGTATAAATGGTTGCTAAACTGACATCATTTTATCCGTACTGGAGTTCGCTACATGTCATCTCGTGTCAGCTGTATATAGAGGTTCGGCTACGAATGACATCATCATTCCGCTGTACATATGAGTTCGCTACACTTAACATCAAAATCAGGTGCGCCCTATGATGTAGAGTTCACTAACGCTCACTCATTTCCCTGTAAATAGTCGTTTCAACATTGACATAAGGGTCTGCTGTATAGAGAATTAGCTAATAATGACATCATAGTCCGCTGTATATATCAACCGGCGCGTACATAGACATTTCAGTCAGTTGTATGCCGATGTTCGCTACTGCTTGAAACATCGGGGGACGCTGTATGTAGAGTTTCACCACACGGACATTATCATCGTCAAGTCATAGAGAGATTTCAGCACTGCAGCCGCTCAGTCAGATGTATATTAGAGAGGGAAACGTTTGCCACCGGGTCGTCCGCTTTGACCTAGATGTTCGGCTACATGACATCTCGTGCGGACAATATAATGTTCACTGCCGGGCGTATGATCATAGCTGTATATAGTGTTCACTTCGTTGAGACAGTTCCACATCAGGGGACTAGGTATATATAGTTCGCTACGACTGACATCATCGTCCGCTTTAATGTAGACTTCACCAAACTGACATCTCATCGTGTGCTCTATATAGAGTTCGCTAATCATGACATCTCAGTCAGCTGTAAATAGAGTTCACTACATTGACATCTCAGTCAGGCTGTATATAGAGTTCGCTACACATATATCATCCTTTCCGCTGTATAATATATTTCACTAACACAGACATCTCATTCGCTGTATATAGAGTTCACTACATTGACATCATCAGTCCAGATTCGTTGTATAAGAGTTCCCTACACTAACCTCATCGTCCGTGTGTATTATCGAGGTTCACTACAACTGATCTCTAGTCAGCTGTTATCGTAAAGAATTCGCTACACTTACATCATCGTCTACTCTGTCCATGGCGAGTTCATATACACTGACATCATACGGTGTTGATGTATATAGAGTTCCCTACGTTGATATTTCCGTCAGCTTGTATAGTAATAGTTCGCTAAAACTGACATCATCGTCCGCTTTATATTAGAGTTTTCTACAGTTGACATTCAACAGTGGTAAACATAAAGTTCGATCGTGTGCGTGATATAGATTCCCAACACTGTCATCATGGTCACTTGACAATATAGTCAGCTAACATTGACCTTCTCAGTCAGATGTATGGAGAGTACACTACGCCGACATCAATCGTCCCCTGTCATAAGAGATCGCTATGTGATATCATCAGTCGAGCTGTTATATGAAGTTCACTACGCTGACATCATCGTCAAGCTGTGTTACAGAGATGTTAATACACCTGACATCTCAGTGAGCTATATAAAAGATTCGAATCGACCTTCGATGTCATTGTCCCCGCAGGTTCATAGATTTTCGCAAACTGACATAGCGTCCAGCTGTATAAAAGATGGGGTCGAGTACACACTGACATAATCGTCCGTTGAATTAAGATATCCTACATTGACGCGTCTCAGTGGGCAGCTGAGGATAGATTGCTCGATACACTAACACCATCGTCGCGTCCAACTATATAGAGTGAGCGTTAACAGACATCATAATCATGCGCTATAAATAGAGTTCACATACATGACATAACGTCGAGCAGTATCTAGAATCGTCGCTACACTGACATCATAGTGCGCGGTATATAGAGTTCCTACATTGACATCTGATCAGCTGTATATAGAGGTTCGTACTACACTGACATCATCGTTCGCTGGTTATAGAGGTTCACTACACTGAACATATCATCGAGCTGCTGATTGCTAGAGTTCACTACACTATACATCATCGTCCGCTGTATGTAGAGTACAAAACACTGACATCCTCGTGCGCTGTATCTAGAGTCACGGACTACTGACATAAAATCGAGTCCGTGATTGTAGTATCGGGGTTCGCTACACACTGACATCATCGTCCGCTTATATGGTAGAGCTCACTACACCGACATCATCCGTGTGCTGTATATAGAGTTCACTTAACTGAACATCTCAGTCAAGCTGTATAAAAAGTTCACTCCGTTGACATCATCGTAGCGCTGACATATAGGTTCGCTACACTGACAAATCAGTGCAGGCTTGTATATGATAGTTCGCTACGCTGACATCATCATGCGAGCGCTGTAAATAGCGTTCACTACGTTTGACATCTGTCGTGCGCGTTCAACTATATAGTTGGTTTAATATCACTTCACAGGTGTGACATCATCAGTGCGCTGTATATAGAGTTCACTAGGTGGAACATCATCGTGTCGCAGCTGTTATAATTTAGAGTTCGCTACAATGACATCATCGTTCAAATGTGTAGATCCGTGCTCACTACGCACACTTCGTCCGGTAGAAGTTCATCGTGACATCAGTCACTGTATAGAAGTTCGCGTACAAGACATCATCGTCCGCAGTGTGTAAAAGTTGCTACTTTGACCATCATCATGGTTGTATTAGAGTTCGCGTACCACTGACATCATCGTTCAGCTCTGTATATAGATATCGTTACACTGACATCATCGTCCGTAATATGTTAGAGTTCACATTCACTGACATCATAGTCAGCTGTATATAGAGTTCGCTACACTGGACATCATCGTCCCGCTGTATAAAGAGTTCACTACACTTGACATCTCGGGCGCTGTATATAGAATTCGCTACTTGACAAGGTCAGCTGTACAGCCCTGTGATATCAACATTCGGTCCGCTGTATTATCAGAGGTTACCAAAAACATTTGACATCTCAGTCAGCCGTATAGGAATTCGCTAAATCTGGACAATCATTGTGCCGCAGTTTCTAGAGTGACTTCCATGGACAATCTCAGTAAGCAGAGATTAGGAAGTTGTCGCTAACAAAAACATTTCATCGTTCGCAGTAATATGTACATCTCAGTATCGGCATTGCACAGAAGTTCGCTACACAGACATCATCATGCGCTGTATATAGAGTTCACTAACTTGATCCATCTCAGTCAGCTGTATATAAAAGAGTCGCTACACTAAATCATCGTCCTCTGTGTAAATCGAGTTCGCTAGGCAGGACATCAATCGTCCGTTGTACATAGATTTCGCTACGTGGATCGTCATTGAGTCAATGGCTTAATATAGTTCGCTACAACTTAACAATCATTGTCAGCTCTATATGCAAGTGAAAAACACTACTTTTTCACCTGACAGTAATATTCCGCTGTAATATAGTTCAGTTCGCTACAACGGATCTCATCAGCTGTTGAATAGCTCGTACGCTAGGTACTAGAGGTTCCGCTTTACATTGGAGCATCACACTTACGTCATGAGCTGTATAGTAAAGGTTCGGAATTACATTGACATCATCGTCCGCAGTGTATTAGAGTTTACACTGACATCCTCAGTCAGCTGTATTGTAGAGTTCACCAAACTTTGGGACATCATCATCGCCGCTGTATATAGAGTTTCACTACCTTGACATCTCAGTCAGCTGTATTATAGAGGTACACTGGCTACGATGCGCACGGTCATCGTTCCCTGTATGATAGAGAGCGCTATACTGGCCCCATTGACAATCAATTAGTCACCTGTTATATAGAGTTCACTTACATGGGGGGGAACAATCATACGGTCAGTCCGCCTGTATATAAAAGTTCGCAATACACAACATCTAATTCAGGGCGGTGGTATAAGAAGTTCGCATCATCGTCCGCAGTAATATAGAGTGTGGCCCAATACACTGACAGTCAGTAATTCTGAAAAAATAGTGGTATAGCGTTCACTACCATTGACATCATCGTGTGGCTGTATTATTGAAAGTTCGCTTACCGACTGAAATCAGTCAGTGCGCTGTATATAAGAGTTCACTAGGTGGCGGGACATCATCGTAAAACGGGGGTGTTGTTAGAGTTCACAACACTGGACATCACATCGTGCGCTGATTTAAGAGTTTTACGGTGATATTTAGATTTGATGGACATCATATCATAGTTGTAGATAGACAGGGAAATTAGGGCTACCACTGACATCATAGAGTGCACCTGCTAATGCCAAAACTACGTGCAGAAAAACTTAATACTATTCAAATGTCATCTAGTGCGGCATCTCAGGTAGCTGTAATATCCAGTACGCTGTATATGAGAGGTTCACTACTTTCATCATCTGTGTCAGCTGTATATATAGAGTTCGCTACCACTGACATCATCAATGTCAGCGTTATACCGAAGTTCCCTACGCTGGACATCATCGTGCTCTGTGATAGAGAGTTTAATACCTACGTGGCGGGTGGACATCATCAGTCAAAAACGCTGTATATAAGAGTTTCACCAAACTACGTTTGACATCATGCGATCGTCCGCTGGTATATTATAGTTGAGTTCTGGCAACTGAACATCATCGTTGTCCGGCTGTATATGCGCTCCCTACACTACACTGGACATCATCGTCCGCTGTATATAGGTGTAGCATCACTACGTGTGACATCATCAGTCAAAAAAGCTGTGTATGTGAATGTTTTCACTACGCTGACATCAATCGTCCGCTGTATATAGGAGTTTACATTGAACATCTCAGTCCAGCTGTATAGGAGAGGGGGAAACACAAAAACAGAGGGGGAAAAAGGAAAAAAAAGAAAAAAAAGACGGGGGGTGTGAAACCCGGGGGGAGGGGTGTCGAGTTGGGGAAAAAACAAAAAAAAACATTTGTGGTTTTTTCACAACACAAACCAGGGGGGGGGGGGGGGGTGGGGGGGGGGGAAAGAAAACTAACTGAACATCATCTTCCGCTTTTTGATTATAGCCACACCCAACTTCGCTTCCTCATTGACACATCTCAGTGACATTCTATTCAGCTGTAATAGAGTTCGCTACACTGACATCACGTCCGCTGTACCTAGGTTTCTCTACACTACACTCCATCATCGTCCACTGTATATAGATTCGCTACACTGTATCATCGTCCGTGTATATATAGTTCGCTACAGGACATCTCAGTCCGCTGTATATAGAGTTCGCTGAGCTTAACACATTTTGTTCCCGCTGTATATAGAGTTTTCTTTTCTTTTCTCTTAACATCTCAGTCGTCTGGATAATACTAACACACTCTTCATGGTCGCTAACGCTTGACTCATCGTCCGCTGTAATATAGAGTTCAATACATTTGACATCTCAGCAGCTTGTATATTAAGACGTTTCTCTACCTGACAACATAGTCAGCTGTCTAACGGAGTTCGCACGCTTACATCATAGTCCGCGGTTTATAGAGTTCACTACCTGACTATCGTCCCTGTATATTGGTTCGCTAGACTGCGCATCATCGTCACCGTATATAGAGTTCGTACACTTGACATTTATCGTCTATGCAAAAAACACTACATTTTTCACGTGACATGCTATGCGCTGAATATAAGGAGGTTTCGTGGGCTTACACTGGGACATCATCGTGCGCTGTATTAGACTTCAACTTTACAAATTGGGGACATCACGTGCGCTGTATATTAGAGTTCCACTAAACATTTGGGAACATTCCATCGGCCGCCTGTATAGAGTTCCAAACTACATGGAACATTTAATAAGCGCTGTATAATTAGAGTTCAATGCGGCAGGCATCTCTGTCAGCTGTAGATTCGGTTACACTACGTTGACATTGACATGCCGTCCTACACTGTACATAGGAGTTCGCCTACAACTGACATCATCGTCCGCTGTCCAAGAGTTCGCTGCAAACTAACCATATCGTCCGCGTATATAGAGTTCGCTACACTATATCATCGTCCGTGATATAGAGTTCGCTACCTGACATTCAGTCCGCTGTATATAGTTCGCTGCTAACAATTATGTCCCCCTTTATATAGAGTTTTCTACATTTAAATCTCAGTCGCTGGATATGAATTTGCTACGCTCTCATCGTCGCTGGGAATTTGAGTTCACTACATTGACATCTCAGTCAGCTTATGACGTTCGCTCGCGAAACAAGTCAGCTGTATAGGATTCGCATCGCTTAATCATAGTCCCGGTTTATGATTTCCTACACTGACATAAACGTCCCTGTAAATTTTTCGCTAACTGACATCATCGTCAGCCTTTAAGTTTGCTACAATGACATTCAGTCACTGTAATAGGTTTACTACATTTTTCATTCAGTCCCTGTATTTAATTCGCTACACTAAATCACTCCGATTATAGGTGCCCTCTTCATATGTGTAAACTGCTCAACACTGACTAAAAGCGCTTTAAGAAATTGGGACAATCTCATGTCCCCAACTGTGTAAAACTGGGTACGCGACCTCCCATTAGTTGTTAGATTTCGCTACCTACCATAGTCATTGTATGGAAAATTTTCGCTACCTACATTTAGTCGTCAAAGCAAAAAATACTTTTTATTCATGCTATTACTGTATAAGAGTCCAACCCCGACACACGTCCGTTAATAGGTTCCTACCAAAATCAGCCCTGTATATAATTCGCCAAAGATATCCCCGCTGTATATGAGTTCCTACTTTAATTCGTCCCTTTTTAAATTTTGCTAACTCATTATTGTCCCCTTTATGAGTTTTTTTTTTCATTAAAAATCATCGTGGAATGAAATTTTCCCACCTGACCTCTCGTCCGCTGTATAAGAGTTCCTACTTGCATCTCAGTCACTTTATATTTTTCTACGCGAAAACATTCCGCTGTTTGGGGTTCCTCCTTTCAATTATCCGCGGTTTATAATTTTCCCACCCAAAAAAATGCCGCTGTTATTGAGTTCCTAATACATCACGTCCCGTATATAGGTTTTTTTACTGAAATTTATCAGCTGTTATAGGGTTTCCCCTACATTACATCTCACGTTGTAATTAAATTCGCTCACTAAAATTCGTCCCCTTTTAAAGTCCCTGCTTATATGTGTAAAGATCCCACACTGACTTAAAGTCTGCTGGTTAAGATTTGGTACTGCATCATTCACTGTTAAATTCCGTACGCGACCTCATGTCCCCTTTATGAATTTTCCCAGTGGAAAAATTTAGTTTCTTTTTTATGAAGTTTTTCGCTACACTGACATTATAGTCGTCTATGCAAAACTACGTTTACCTGACATCTATCAGTTATATAAGTCGCAACACTGACACCATCGTCCGGTGTATATAGAATCCCTACGTTGATATTTCAGTCAGCTTTTATATATATTTCGGTACAAATGGCCTCATAGTCCCTGTATATAGAGTCACGGTCATTTGCATCTCAGTAGTTGGTATATAAGTTCGCTACAACATACACTGACAAATCACCACACTGACAGCATCGTGCGCTCTATGATAGAGTTCACTATCCCCTGACCACTCATCGCTCCCGCTGTAGATAGAGTTTTCACTACATTTACATTTTATATTCCGCGATGTATAAGTTCGCTCGCAGATATATATTCCCACAATGTTTCGAGTGTCCCTACGTTCAAAAATCATCAGCTGTATTGCATCGTCGCTAGCACCATCATCGTCCGATTTATCCACCCCACCACCCCGTACATCATAATGCGCTGTTATAGAGGTTCACTCCTTAACATTTCAGTCCGCATATGTCCTTCTTCGCAGCCATCTGCCAATCATCTGTCAGCTTTTATATAGAGTAACACTACGTTTGACATCATCGTCCGCTGTCAATAGATTCGCTACACTGACATCAGCGCTGCACTGTATCAATGTTCACTGCAAATCAATCAGCGTGCACGTATATAGAGTTTTCTCCATTGACATCTCATCATCTGTCACTACAACTCGTACACCAATCATCTTCTTCCCGCTGTATTAAGAAATTCGCGACATATTGACATCTCAGTTGGCTGAATATAGATTTCGCTACATTGACATCGTCTCTGATAGTAAGAGCTGTACATAGACAAGTTCGCTATGAAAGTTCGCTACGCCGACATCATCGTCCCCTGTATAATGAGATCACTATGTTGAATATCTCAGTCAGCTGTATATGAAGTTCTCTACGCTGACAACATAGTCAGCTGTACAGAGATTTTACTACACTGACATCTCAGTGAGCTATATAAAGAGTTTCGCATCGCTTCGATCATAGTCCGCGGTTTATAGATTTCGCTAAACTGACATAATCGTCCGCTATAATAGATTTCGCTACACTGACATCATCGTCTGCTGAATATAGAGTTCACTACATTGACATCTCAGTCAGCTGTATATAGAGTTCGATACACTAACATCATCGTCCCGCATATAAGATAGAGTGCGCTACACAGACATCATAAATCATATGTATAAAGACTGCTCACACTGACATACATGTCTGCTGTATAAGAGAATAAGCACAATGACATCACAGTCAACTGTGCAAAACTTACTTTCAATGAGATGCGTTAGCTGTATATAGAGTTCGCTACGTTCATGACGCATCATCGCAGTCAGCTGTATATAGAGTTCGCTACACTGACATCATCGTCGCTGTATATAGAGTTCACTACACTGACATCATTCTCGTCCGCTGTATGTAAAGTTCACTACACTGACTCATCGTGCGCTGTATAAGAGTACGCTACACTGACATCATCGTGCGCTTTATATAGAGTTCACTACACTGACATCATCGTCCGCTGTATATAGAGTTCACTACATTGACATCTCAGTCCGCTGTATATAGAGTTCGCTACACTAACATCATCGTCCGCTGTTTATAGATGTTCACTACACTGACATCAATCGTCCGCTGAATATTGAATTCTCTACATTGACATCTCAGTCAGCTGTATATGAAGTTCGCTACGTCGACATCATCGTCCCCTGTATATAGAGATCACTATATTGACATCTCTGTCAGCCGTATGTGAAGTTCTCTACACTGACATCATCGTCCGCCTTATATTGAGTTTACATTGACATCTCAGTCAGCTGTATATGAGAGTTCGCTCATCTGGACATCATCGTCCGCAGTATATAGAGTTCACTACACAGACATCATAATCATATAATGTAGAAGACTGCCTCAACGCTGACATCAAAGTCTGCTGTATGAAGATAAGGTACAATGACATCATAGTCAACTGTGTACAAACTCCGCTAACCGCAGACCTTATTGTCCGCGATATTAGATTTTCACTCCATTGAGACATCTCAGGTCAGTTTTTATATAGAGTGTTCGCTACCCTGGCATCATCGTTCGTCAGTATCGATAGAGTGCTTTTGCACAGACATATAATCAATATGTGTAAAGAACTGCTCAACACTGACTAAAAGTTGCGCTGTTGAATGAGTTTGGTACAAGTGCCATCATAGTTCAACAGTACAAAAACTGCGCTATGCAGACATCTCAGTCAGTTGTATGTAGATTTCGCTAGCGCCGACGTCATAGTCCCCTGTATATAAGATATCCTGTATTGACATCTCATTCACGGTATTTGAAGTTCACTTCGCGACCTTAATCATCGTTAGCCAAAAACTACTTTTCACTGACATGCTCAGTCAGCCGTATATAGAGTTCGCGTATACATGAACATTCATCGTGCCCTGTATTGTAGAGTAACTACAAATACATCCTCAGTCCACTGTCTATAGAGGTCGCTAACATTAACATTTCATCGTCGAAAGTATAATAGATGTGCGCTACACTGACCATCATAATCATATTTGTAAGCCCTGCTCAACACTGCTAAAGTCTGCTTATAGAATTAGGTACAATTACATGCATAGTCACTGTGTAACAACTGCGCTACGCTGACCTCATAGTCCAGGTTTGTTTGTAATGTCGCTGCGCAGATGTCATCGGGCAGTTTTATATATAGAGTAACACTACTTTGACATCATCGTCCATGGAAATAGAGTTCGCTTAAACTGACATCATCGTCCGCTGTAATAAGTTCACCTTCATGACATCTCAGTACAGCTGTATATAAATTTGCTACTCTTATATCATGTCCGCCTGTGTTGATCGAGTACCCTACAACTGACATCATCTTGCGCTGAATATTAGAATTAGCGATTATTGACATCCAGTCAGCTGCTTGAAGTTCGCTCGCGACATCATCGTGCGATGTTGATTTAGAGTGCACTACATTGACATCATCGTGCGATGTATATAGAGTTCCACTACATGAATCTCAGTCAGCGTTAGAGAGAGTTCGCTACACTGACATCATAGTCCGCTATATGTAGAGTCACCACACTGACATCATATTGCGCTGTATATAGAGTTCACTGCGCAGCATCTCGGTCAGCTTGTATATAGAGTACACTATTTGAAATATCCGTTCGCTGTAACATAGGTTCGCTAATGATATCACCGTTCCGCTGTATATAGAGTTCAATTCCATGACATCTCAGGCAGCTGTATGATAAAGTTCGATTACACTAGCATCATCGGTCGCTGTTTATAGATTTCGCTACAAGACATCATTTCCGCTGAATATAGAATTCGCTACATTGGACATATCAGTCGCTGTATATGAAGTTCGCTACGACCGACATCCCATCGTCCCCCTGTATTAGAGGACACTATACTGAAATCTCACGTCAGTTGTTTGTAGAGTTCGCTACGCCGAATCATAGTGCGCTGTATCTAGATTTCACTACATTGACATCATACCGTTCGCTAGTATATACGAGTTCACTACACTGAAGCATCGTCAGATGTATATAGAGTTACTTGCAGTACATCTCCAGTCAGCTGTATAGAGAGTTTGACTAATCTGACATCATTCGTCCCGCCGTATATAGATTCACTCACATTGAATCTCAGTCAGTGTATTTAGAGTTCGCTTACACTTGACATCATCCGCGCTGTATATAGATGAATACTATATTGAAAATCTCGTCAGCCGGAGGTCGATACACTAACATCACCGATCGCTGTTGATCGAGTAACCTACACTGACATCCATCGTCGCTGTATATAGAGTCCTACGTTGCTAATTAAGTCGCTCGTTGTAGAGAGTAGACACACTGACATCATCGTGCGCTGTTTAAAAGGTTCACTATACTGAACATTTCATCGTCCGCTGTATATAGAGTTCACGACATTGACATTTCAGGTCAGGTGTATATAGAGTTCGATTACAGGACATATTGTTCCGATATTGGTGAGTTCACCCAGCAAGACATCATAATGCGCTGTTGTTTTAGAGTTCACTACGCAAACCTCTCAGTCAGTGTATATAGATTCGCTACACTAAAATCATCGTCCGCGTATATAGAGTCCTAAAAA
>JAXDRA010000951.1:0-22910 GCA_034190875.2 Urechis unicinctus
CGGTGGGGGAGCCTGGGTTAGGCGTGGGGCTGTTAGTCCGGGTTTTTGAACGTAATCTACAGTTAAGGTACATGATGGGTGGGGAAGGGCGGGGCGTGGCGTGGCAGGGCGTTGCGGGTATGGATGTGAAAGGGGTAGTGGATGAGAGGGGGGGAGGGTTGTTATGAAGTAGGATAGGAACGTTGGGAAGAAGGTTAATCAAAACGGTTATGCATGGAATCGGGAGGGTGATAGGTTGTTGAGAAAATAAAATGTCACACTGAAAGAAGTGAATGGGGTGGAATTTAAGGAGGACGGGGTGGGGTGGGGGAAGGGTTTTGCATTGGAAGGGTATGCAGTTGTACGAGAATGAGGAGCGAGAGAGACAATCGATCAAACAGATTGGATTTAGAGGGGATGGGGAGACATGGGAGGAAAAGTTTGATTTTTATCTAAAATTGTTCATAATTTGTTTTATTTTCTTCAAATTATCAAAAAAATTCAGTTCTTAACAAATATTACATCTTTTTTAATGCTGCGGGCTACTAAAGTTCTATTGACGAGCAGCGCCGTCCGCATATACAGCCGTTAGTGTGGGATTCCTTATACTATCAAAGCTATGATATTGTAAGGGGCATTGACCACTATCCTATGGTGGAGAGTGTAAGCTCGAGAATGGGTTGCCGTTATGGACTGCTATCTATCAAAAAAAAGACCAGTGGGAATTATGGAAAGCGAGTCAATTTCTATGACTCTTCTAATTGTTTTGTCGCCAGGTGCGAAGTTAGTGCCCCATAAATAAAGATAATCGGTCAGGTGATGACGTTGATGGTTTCATTCTCTTACAAAATCGATGCGTTTTGAGGCTTATTGTATATAACATCTAACATGTATATTGAAAAGATTGTTGTACCCTAATCAAGTAGCGTTCACTTCCGTACATACGGTTGATTTGTCAGCCATGTGAAGACGCGTGAATTCTACTCTTCCTTGACAATACGTTATTGCATTAGCTTTCAAAATATTCATAATGTTATTCCAATTGCGGTGTAAGTCTATGAGCATGGTGGGCGTAATTACACAGAAAACAATGAATTACCCATATATGATGCCCGATGGTTTTGCTGTTGTATGAAGCACTCACATCATTTGACAGGTACCACAGGCATCAATTGTCTGTGATGGGTTGTTCCGTTGATGCTGCAATGTAACAAATGGAGTGTATGACTCTATCTAGTTAATGGCTGGCCTTTGCATTTAGATGGTTAGCCGCGAATTATCGATGCTTAAGCGTCTGTTAGGTGCACTTAAGCCCCGATTGGATTGAGCAACATTTGGCTTAAAGCTTTTACAGTTGCAGCGCTTTCGTCAGTTGAGTGACACGTGTCCACAGTGGTCAGGTGGCAAATTCAGCCAAAAAACATTTTGTCCGATTTCAATATTCATAAGCATATTCAAAGCGCTGTTGTTAATGTTGCTAATCTGGCTCTCTCTATTATGGGCGCATTCCTCATGCTAGATGAGTTCAACCTATGTTACTAGGACATTTTATGAGTCAAATGCAATTCATTATGCCTAAGATGATTGCTTGTAACATTCCTTCCCACGCTGGGCTTAAGTCGATGGACGAATCGGAGCATGAATGGGTAGAGATAATCACCCTGTGACTAGATTTGGTCGACCAATGTGTGGGTACAGAAGGTCACCTGTGACTACATTTGTTCTACCAATCCGTGGGAATAGCCATACATGACTTTATAAGGATGAAATATGTGTGGCAGCATTTGCACATAGGTTATGCAACATGCGTTGGAATGCTATGACAATGAAAATATTTATGTGTCGAGTCTTTCATATGTGATGTAATGTACAGGATTGAGGGTCTTAATACAATTCCCAATCGCGACGCTGCATAATGTTATTCCTATAAATGTCTGAGCCTGATGACAGTGAGTGATTATGATGGCCAACATTTTGAAGTGCCCCAATAAATGTGCATCTCAATATTCGAGATATTAAGAAAGATATAGCTATGATATCAGCTGGCGGGAAGATGCGTGTACACGGCGGTAATGTTTGGTGGCAGGAAGAATAATGTACACGGCAGTATTGTTTGATGGCGGAAATATTCATGTACACGGCGGTACTGTTTGGTGGCGGGAAGATTGATTTCTAATTTCCATTTCCATTGTTGACCTGAACAAGTATTCATTCTTGTTTGGCCATTAGTACACTGTTAACGGAGCATATAGGCGCAAACCTTAAGGGTGAAGGTTGCTTATTTTTCATGCCTGGGGCGTCTACAACCAACAGGCTTCAAATGAAACATACATAACCAGATACGAGAATGACCAGACTAACGTGTTTGCAGCATAGTCAAGACATGGTGTATGTTAGCAAAAGCAAAAGGATTACTAAGGGAATGTCAAGACTAGGATTAAATATGTTCAGATACTTTTGTGACGTTTCCGCAACAGGACATGAATTAAGATGGGCAATCAGACTTAGCTACTATAGGACCGCTGTTTGATTGATAAGGAATGCATTTTTTGTCAGAGCAAAGCGCTTGGTGACTGATGAGAAATTAACAGTTCCAGATTGTGACGAAATCCACATTTAATCACCAATCGTACTGTAAACAAACACAATACACCAATGAATATTACAGGGGAAAAATTGATAGCAATTAGGTTACCACGTGTTGCATAAAATGTTCTTTTCCTGATGATGTTGACGGCTTCTCTATATTAATGGGAGGCTTTACACAATCTGATCACGATTTAAACACATTTATCGCTTGCGAAGTCCAGTATTAAAATCTATGGTAGGCAAGTTAATCCTCTTTTGCTGTATTTAACGAACTAACGTGTTAACTGCTGTCGACTAACCTTAGTGTTTACGTGATAAGGACTCTCACATCATTAATTACGGCGCCCTCGAGACTGTTACATTTTGGAACCTCCAGCGTGAGAACGGAGCCATAACTCGTTTAAGGTGAAAGCTTTCCTTCATTAGGCCTTTTTTACGACACGCGATGAGCTGCGTGATAGGTGCATCATACAGTAGTTGGTCAGGTGGAATATAAGCGAAATTTATGCTAATATGTGACCAAGGTTCCGTGAGCGGTAAATATAGTAGCACCCAACAGCAGTAAACCACTCACGAGCCAAAACTTAGAGTCATTGCAGGGCATTACCGAGCTATATGATAGATAAGACAATCGAACAGTGGGAGGCGTATGCTTGGTTTTAGCTGGAAGTTACATGTTTTGAAGTAGCGCATATCAAGCATATTTGCTGGTAGTGGAAATGGTTTAATTGGTGTTCATGTGTAGTTGATAAAATGACATGAATTTATTCCTTTCTTGGTTAAGGCAACACCAATGTCCCGATAATTTTGTCAATTAATATGCCGGTGTCATGGCTCGCGCTACGGCCATTTAGATGATTTCAGATGCAAAGCGCCTTTAAGGTGAAAGCTTTCCTTCATTAGGCCTTTTTGTTACGACACGCGATGAGCTGCGTGATAGGTGCATCATACAGTAGTTGGTCAGGTGGAATATAAGCGAAATTTATGCTAATATGTGACCAAGGTTCCGTGAGCGGTAAATATAGTAGCACCCAACACAAGTAAACCACTCACGAGCCAAAACTTAGAGTCATTGCAGGGCATTACCGAGCTATATGATAGATAAGACAATCGAACAGTGGGAGGCGTGGGCTTGGTTTTAGCTGGAAGTTATATGTTTTGAAGTAGCGCATATCAAGCATATTTGCTGGTAGTGGAAATGGTTTAATTGGTGTTCATGTGTAGTTGATAAAATGACATGAATTTCTTTCTTTCTTGGTAAAGGCAACGCCAATGTCCCGATAATTTTGTCAATTAATATGCCGGTGTCATGGCTCTCGCTACGGCCATTTAGATGATTTCAGATGCAAAGCGCCTTTAAGCATCGATTATTAGTGTTATGTCTCCATCTAGGTCTGTCTAGAATGGTTATTTGTTTCACTGTTTTAGTCGTATTTGTCTAAGCTGTAACGCTTTGTATATTTCAGTCTGTGAATAAACTGCCAACGAATGACAGTAAACATATGTCTAGTTTTTGAATCTTGCCAAATACATAAGATCTGTACAGAATTTTCGCGAATATCAGAATTCATTAGCTAATTGCTATCGCCCTGTTCTACATGATGATGCACATAACTATATCTGAACGCCACATCTCAGCTAAATCACAATATCAAAATCTCACATTCACCGGCAGAAGGCAATTACAGGCCACATAGCATCTGCAGAACCTGGCCAAATACAACGCAAGCAGTGCAAATCAATCGTATAATGATATGTTACTTTTCGAGTTCATCAATACGTAATCGAATTGGCAATGCCAGTTTGCTTCTTATAAGGATGTTAGTTGATAAAACCTCGCACTGTGACTGATCAAAGACTGCTTTTCTAGTTCCATCGTGATAACATTGTTACAAAGTAAAGTATTTGGTCATATATTGCTGTATTACAAAGGAATATTCTTAGTCACGACATATTTACATGATGCTACAGTCATCAGTCATCTTCACAATTAATATGTCCAATTGCTTGAAGAATACTATTAAGACCTGCACCGATATCACTGATATCCCTTAAGACAACTGTATGCATGTAACCCAGTTCACTGCATCGTAAACAAATAGTAAACACCACTAAGGATATCATGCCGAAATGTTAGATTAGAAAGCAGCAATAACCCGGTGGCTCGTTTCTGGTAATAAACAACTTCAGTTTCTCCTTATACTGGCCAGATCATTTGTGACTATGCATGAGAAATTGGTCGCATGTGCAACCCTTTATGTGAATATAGTGACAGATGACGCGCACATGACATGAACTGCCAGGTGTTGTCCAATTGCTTACATATCTAATGATCTGAAAGCAGCTTGCAACGTTCTAAAACATCTGACCATCATAAGAAGACTTGTAACATGACGGGATTTGCACTTTATTAAAATATGATTGGCTTTGACATCAGGTCGTTAGTAGATTTTATGATGCATTGTACCATCATGCAAAGTGTTGAAACATACCGATAAATGTTGAAGCATAAAGAACCAGGCATTGAACACATCACGCAAGAATTTAAGACATCCGTCCTCACGACTCACTAGCCAATCACGATTCCTTTAACTTGTCTGTGGGTCTAGAAACTAGAGGTGTTAGATGGAGTTAATGGACTGGGACGAAGCTTGACAGAGCATAACACTTTAGAGTTTACTGTGGCGTAGACATAAAAGCACTCTCTTTATATGTGCATTTAAATCTTTGTAGGGTAGTACGACATTATCTATGGTGACTGCAACCTTGGAATGTCCGAAATATCCGGCACGAATCCGGTATTTTGGGGTAGGCGTACTCGCAGTGAGAGAACAAATTGCCACAAGCCCTCTGCATGGGCACATTATACCACCGACTATTGCTTAATGTTGGTAGAATGCATCTTGCGAACGGATATCTTGGTGGATAGTGTACACAAAAGATGCTTCTATGTTACAATTAGCCAGCCCAGAAAATAAGTACAAAGTATCTCTCCATGCAAGGGCAATTTGACAATGCTGCTCAGCTCAGCTGCTTATTAGGTTGCCATCTACTGAACAAGAACTTTGGTATTTATTGGAAAGTGAGGAAATCCCTCCTTCGTCTCTGCCGTCGGTTGTCGCCATAGCCATGAACCAGTATAATCTGAAAGTCAGGTAAAAACGCTGATAGTTCCATTAGGTTAAAAATTGATTGTTTAGCGAGGCAGGTAGCATACAGCCGCTTACCTTAGTTTTCTTGATTGCTGCACCCATGTCCAGATGCAATTTCATCTGAGTGGAAATCAGTGAGAAGTCTACATCTCATCCGTTTTACAACCTGCATTAATCAAACAGGTAACAGATACCAAAAGAAGCATGATTGCAACGGAATAAATAGTGCCACACAAAGGGTTAATTACACTTTGTACCAGGTCATGCAGGGATCTGGATCCTGAATGCACCACAGTCGGTGCAAGTTGGAACATTGGTATGCAGAAGTTTCCATATTGACACATATATGTGGTTAAAGGGCCGTTGCTATTGTTATGACCAGATTGGTTTGTGGTGAGCATATCATTAGAGGGGAAGGAGGCGACCAGGTTATGGCATGCCTTGAACACCTCGAGGGCTGTGCATCGTAGCCTTACAAGCTCAAGAGTAGGCAAATGTACCTTAGCAAGCAGGCATTAATAACAGGAATAGTTGTCATGAAACAGCAACTGGTTGCACCTCTTGGTGTTTACTGGCCCCATGTGGTCAGCCTGTCTCCCTGAATACCTTCAATAAGACAGCCAACTACTTCCACCGACGCAAAGGCTGCTCTACATGTGCAAACGCACGCATAGTAGCACCTGTTACAGGACTTTGCCATGCAATAGTCTGTCTGGCCATTTAACCTCGAAGCATATCCGTACACACCCCGGATGGTCATCCATCATGAAGTTCCTCAGCAGACCCAATCAACGGCAGAGCCAAGTGAGCCATCCGACAACAGACATGGGCCACAACCAACTCGATTAGCAGAGATCTGTTGTTATAGTTTGTTTCACATTGAAGGTTATCTATGTATAGAAGTGCCCAACAGGCCGTTCATGTTAGGTGTTATGGTCTCATGGGAACAGCCGCTGTATTGTAGTAACAGTAACATAATATCTACCAATATAGCGGAATAGCAACTGAAGGGCGAAGCAATCAAACTTTGGATCCAACATTTTTCACATTGGTACGACATTACGACATTCACACCAACACACTCTGAATGTTTTATCGATGCGATTGTGACTTTTGTAATTCCCCAACTTTTGGAGTTCACAATCAGCAATCGAATAGTTTGAGCTCTAAAGGATTTAACTAAAATCGAAGAACGAAAGCATTTAAGAATCGAGAAGTAATTAGTTATGCTTCGAAGGGGTATAACCGCCTGAGGTTTAATTGACGTGGTTTTCCCCATGCGTAAAAACGCAAAATCGATCCACCTTTGCTGCTTATCTTAATGAACGATAACGCGTAGTTCTGCTGCAGAATCGACTTGGACACGCAAATTACTGTTCAAGTTCTGAATCCGGTTTTAAATTAAAGAATGCTGAAAATCCTGGTCTGCTCCATTTGATGAGTTTATATAACCTGAGTGGTATTCGTTGAAGCCATCAACTGCCATAACGCTCGGCAGGTGTCTTTAAACTCGGCATGGTGAGGTAGTGTACTTACAACTGGCACAGATACCTTATTTCTATTTATAGGGCAACCACGTATGGTTTCTTAATGTTTTGATGATATGAAGTAATGTCCCAATACTCGGTTAATAATGTCTTAACTCATGGTATGGTAATTGTGCAATACTTCAAACTATATCTTAGATCATGGTATATTGACCCTATATATTTGCACTTAGCCTGATGTCTGAATCTGTAGATACTTTACATGAGAATCTGATGTCTTCATACCTAGCATGGTGACCTGATGTAGAAACATTTCGTTTGGTTAGAGAATGGCTTAATAAATGGGATGATGACACCATATCCTCCAAAATATGAATATCGTAACATTTGGAATAGCTAATTCCACACCTAGCGTATATTGTCCTCACATTTCATATATTGACCTAATGCCGCTTAACGTTGCATGATGACCTGATGACTAAGGTTCATAGCAAGACAACTGCTACTATTTTCAAGTAGGCAATCATACATAGCACAAATCGGACGATACTGTTTATATAGAGATACCTACTGTTAGCTACTGAAATTGTTCCTAAGTCCTCATTGTGTGCGCTTGTAGAGTAATTGTATCTAAGGTGGATAACATTATGAACAGAACATAAGCAGACAATTTTATTCCTTCTGCAGTTGCTGTTTCCTGCTTATAATCATTGTTCATTGAGAAAAAGGCGCTAAGGGCTCCCTTATCAGACTGCGGAATATCTTTACTTGCATGCAAATGGCGTAGTTATTCAGTTATTCAAATATGGGGATTTGAGGTCCTATAAAACTACATAATTTGACGATGGTGCTGAGCGCAGCTGCGTTATGGACTGCTATCTATCAAAAAAGGACCAGTGGGAATTATGGAAAGCGAGTCAATTTCTATGACTCGTCTAATGGTTTTTGTCGCCAGGTGCGAAGTTAGTGCCCCATAAATTAAGATAATCGGTCAGGTGATGACGTTGATGGTTTCATTCTCTTACAGAATCGATGCGTTCTGAGGCTTATTGTATATAACATCTAACATGTATATTGAAAAGATTGTTGTACCCTAATCAAGTAGCGTTCACTTCCGTACATACGGTTGATTTGTCAGCCATGTGAAGACGCGTGAATTCTACTCTTCCTTGACAATACGTTATTGCATTAGCTTTCAAAATATTCATAATGTTATTCCAATTGCGGTGTAAGTCTATGAGCATGGTGGGCGTAATTACACAGAAAAAACAATGAATTACCCATATATGATGCCCGATGGTTTGCTGTTGTATGAAGCACTCACATCATTTGACAGGTACCACAGGCATCAATTGTCTGTGATGGGTTGTTCCGTTGATGCTGCAATGTAACAAATGGAGTGTATGACTCTATCTAGTTAATGGCTGGCCTTTGCATTTAGATGGTTAGCCGCGAATTATCGATGCTTAAGCGTCTGTTAGGTGCACTTAAGCCCCGATTGGATTGAGCAACATTTGGCTTAAAGCTTTTACAGTTGCAGCGCTTTCGTCAGTTGAGTGACACGTGTCCACAGTGGTCAGGTGGCAAATTCAGCCAAAAAACAATTCTGTCTGATTTCAATATTCATAAGCATATTCAAAGCGCTGTTGTTAATGTTGCTAATCTGGCTCTATTATGGGCGCATTCCTCATGCTAGATGAGTTCAACCTATGTTACTAGGACATTTTGAGTCAAATGCAATTCATTATGCCTAAGATGATTGCTTGTAACATTCCTTCCTACGCTGGGCTTAAGTCGATGGACGAATCGGAGCATGAATGGGTAGAGATAATCACCCTGTGACTAGATTTGGTCGACCAATGTATGGGTACAGAAGGTCACCTGTGACTACATTTGTTCTACCAATCCGTGGGAATAGCCATACATGACTTTATAAGGATGAAATATGTGTGGCAGCATTTGCACATATGTTTTTATGGAACATGCGCAATATTGAAGTCCGTTGGAATGCTATGACAATGAAAATATTTATGTGTCGAGTCTTTCATATGTGATGTAATGTACAGGATTGAGGGTCTTAATACAATTCCCAATCGCGACGCTGCATAATGTTATTCCTATAAATGTCTGAGCCTGATGACAGTGAGTGATTATGATGGCCAACATTTTTAATTGCCCCAATAAATGTGCATCTCAATATTCGAGATATTAAGAAAGATATAGCTATGATATCAGCTGGCGGGAAGATGCGTGTACACGGTGGTAATGTTTGGTGGCAGGAAGAATAATGTACACGGCGGTACTGTTTGATGGCGGAAAGATTCATGTACACGGCGGTAGTGTTTGATGGCGGAAAAAAATCATGTACACGGCGGTACTGTTTGGTGGCGGGAAGATTGATTTCTAATTTCCATTTCCATTGTTGACCTGAACAAGTATTCATTCTTGTTTGGCCATTAGTACACTGTTAACGGAGCATATAGGCGCAAACCTTAAGGGTGAAGGTTGCTTATTTTTCATGCCTGGGGCGTCTACAACCAACAGGCTTCAAATGAAACATATATAACCAGATACGAGAATGACCAGACTAACGTGTTTGCAGCATAGTCAAGACATGGTGTATGTTAGCAAAAGCAAAAGGATTACTAAGGGAATGTCAAGACTAGGATTAAATATGTTCCGATACTTTTGTGACGTTTCCGCAACAGGACATGAATTAAGATGGGCAATCAGACTTAGCTACTATAGGACCGCTGTTTGATTGATAAGGAATGCATTTTTTGTCAGAGCAAAGCGCTTGGTGACTGATGAGAAATTAACAGTTCCAGATTGTGACGAAATCCACATTTAATCACCAATCGTACTGTAAACAAACACAATACATCAATGAATATGACAGGGGAAAAATTGATAGCAATTAGGTTAACACGTGTTGCATAAAATGTACTTTTCCTGATGATGTTGACGGCTTCTCTATATTAATGGGAGGCTTTACACAATCTGATCACGATTTAAACACATTTATCGCTTGCGAAGTCCAGTATTAAAATCTATGGTAGGCAAGTTAATCCTCTTTTGCTGTATTTAACGAACTAACGTGTTAACTGCTGTCGACTAACCTTAGTGTTTACGTGATAAGGACTCTCACATCATTAAATACGGCGCCCTCGAGACTGTTACATTTTGGAACCTCCAGCGTGAGAACGGAGCCATAACTCGTTTAAGGTGAAAGCTTTCCCTCATTAGGCCTTTTGTTACGACACGCGATGAGCTGCGTGATAGGTGCATTATACAGTAGTTGGTCAGGTGGAATATAAGCGAAATTTATGCTAATATGTGACCAAGGTTCCGTGAGCGGTAAATATAGTAGCACCCAACACAAGTAAACCACTCACGAGCCAAAACTTAGAGTCATTGCAGGGCATTACCGAGCTATATGATAGATAAGACAATCGAACAGTGTAGGCTTGGTTTTAGCTGGAAGTTATATGTTTTGAAGTAGCGCATATCAAGCATATTTGCTGGTAGTGGAAATGGTTTAATTGGTGTTCATGTGTAGTTGATAAAATGACATGAATTTATTCCTTTCTTGGTTAAGGCAACACCAATGTCCCGATAATTTTGTCAATTAATATGCCGGTGTCATGGCTCGCGCTACGGCCATTTAGATGATTTCAGATGCAAAGCGCCTTTAAGGTGAAAGCTTTCCTTCATTAGGCCTTTTTGTTACGACACGCGATGAGCTGCGTGATAGGTGCATCATACAGTAGTTGGTCAGGTGGAATATAAGCGAAATTTATGCTAATATGTGACCAAGGTTCCGTGAGCGGTAAATATAGTAGCACCCAACACAAGTAAACCACTCACGAGCCAAAACTTAGAGTCATTGCAGGGCATTACCGAGCTATATGATAGATAAGACAATCGAACAGTGGGAGGCGTGGGCTTGGTTTTAGCTGGAAGTTATATGTTTTGAAGTAGCGCATATCAAGCATATTTGCTGGTAGTGGAAATGGTTTAATTGGTGTTCATGTGTAGTTGATAAAATGACATGAATTTCTTTCTTTCTTGGTAAAGGCAACGCCAATGTCCCGATAATTTTGTCAATTAATATGCCGGTGTCATGGCTCTCGCTACGGCCATTTAGATGATTTCAGATGCAAAGCGCCTTTAAGCATCGATTATTAGTGTTATGTCTCCATCTAGGTCTGTCTAGAATGGTTATTTGTTTCACTGTTTTAGTCGTATTTGTCTAAGCTGTAACGCTTTGTATATTTCAGTCTGTGAATAAACTGCCAACGAATGACAGTAAACATATGTCTAGTTTTTGAATCTTGCCAAATACATAAGATCTGTACAGAATTTTCGCGAATATCAGAATTCATTAGCTAATTGCTATCGCCCTGTTCTACATGATGATGCACATAACTATATCTGAACGCCACATCTCAGCTAAATCACAATATCAAAATCTCACATTCACCGGCAGAAGGCAATTACAGGCCACATAGCATCTGCAGAACCTGGCCAAATACAACGCAAGCAGTGCAAATCAATCGTATAATGATATGTTACTTTTCGAGTTCATCAATACGTAATCGAATTGGCAATGCCAGTTTGCTTCTTATAAGGATGTTAGTTGATAAAACCTCGCACTGTGACTGATCAAAGACTGCTTTTCTAGTTCCATCGTGATAACATTGTTACAAAGTAAAGTATTTGGTCATATATTGCTGTATTACAAAGGAATATTCTTAGTCACGACATATTTACATGATGCTACAGTCATCAGTCATCTTCACAATTAATATGTCCAATTGCTTGAAGAATACTATTAAGACCTGCACCGATATCACTGATATCCCTTAAGACAACTGTATGCATGTAACCCAGTTCACTGCATCGTAAACAAATAGTAAACACCACTAAGGATGTCATGCCGAAATGTTAGATTAGAAAGCAGCAATAACTCGGTGGCTCGTTTCTGGTAATAAACAACTTCAGTTTCTCCTTATACTGGCCAGATCATTTGTGACTATGCATGAGAAATTGGTCGCATGTGCAACCCTTTATGTGAATATAGTGACAGATGACGCGCACATGACATGAACTGCCAGGTGTTGTCCAATTGCTTACATATCTAATGATCTGAAAGCAGCTTGCAACGTTCTAAAACATCTGACCATCATAAGAAGACTTGTAACATGACGGGATTGCACTTTACTAAAATATGATTGGCTTTGACATCAGGTCGTTAGTAGATTTTATGATGCATTGTACCATCATGCAAAGTGTTGAAACATACCGATAAATGTTGAAGCATAAAGAACCAGGCATTGAACACATCACGCAAGAATTTAAGACATCCGTCCTCACGACTCACTAGCCAATCACGATTCCTTTAACTTGTCTGTGGGTCTAGAAACTAGAGGTGTTAGATGGAGTTAATGGACTGGGACGAAGCTTGACAGAGCATAACACTTTAGAGTTTTACTGTGGCGTAGACATAAAAGCACTCTCTTTATATGTGCATTTAAATCTTTGTAGGGTAGTACGACATTATCTATGGTGACTGCAACCTTGGAATGTCCGAAATATCCGGCACGAATCCGGTATTTTGGGGTAGGCGTACTCGCAGTGAGAGAACAAATTGCCACAAGCCCTCTGCATGGGCACATTATACCACCGACTATTGCTTAATGTTGGTAGAATGCATCTTGCGAACGGATATCTTGGTGGATAGTGTACACAAAAGATGCTTCTATGTTACAATTAGCCAGCCCAGAAAATAAGTACAAAGTATCTCTCCATGCAAGGGCAATTTGACAATGCTGCTCAGCTCAGCTGCTTATTAGGTTGCCATCTACTGAACAAGAACTTTGGTATTTATTGGAAAGTGAGGAAATCCCTCCTTCGTCTCTGCCGTCGGTTGTCGCCATAGCCATGAACCAGTATAATCTGAAAGTCAGGTAAAAACGCTGATAGTTCCATTAGTTAAAAATTGATTGTTTAGCGAGGCAGGTAGCATACAGCCGCTTACCTTAGTTTTCTTGATTGCTGCACCCATGTCCAGATGCAATTTCATCTGAGTGGAAATCAGTGAGAAGTCTACATCTCATCCGTTTTACAACCTGCATTAATCAAACAGGTAACAGATACCAAAAGAAGCATGATTGCAACGGAATAAATAGTGCCACACAAAGGGTTAATTACACTTTGTACCAGGTCATGCAGGGATCTGGATCCTGAATGCACCACAGTCGGTGCAAGTTGGAACATTGGTATGCAGAAGTTTCCATATTGACACATATATGTGGTTAAAGGGCCGTTGCTATTGTTATGACCAGATTGGTTTGTGGTGAGCATATCATTAGAGGGGAAGGAGGCGACCAGGTTATGGCATGCCTTGAACACCTCGAGGGCTGTGCATCGTAGCCTTACAAGCTCAAGAGTAGGCAAATGTACCTTAGCAAGCAGGCATTAATAACAGGAATAGTTGTCATGAAACAGCAACTGGTTGCACCTCTTGGTGTTTACTGGCCCCATGTGGTCAGCCTGTCTCCCTGAATACCTTCAATAAGACAGCCAACTACTTCCACCGACGCAAAGGCTGCTCTACATGTGCAAACGCACGCATAGTAGCACCTGTTACAGGACTTTGCCATGCAATAGTCTGTCTGGCCATTTAACCTCGAAGCATATCCGTACACACCCGGATGGTCATCCATCATGAAGTTCCTCAGCAGACCCAATCAACGGCAGAGCCAAGTGAGCCATCCGACAACAGACATGGGCCACAACCAACTCGATTAGCAGAGATCTGTTGTTATAGTTTGTTTCACATTGAAGGTTATCTATGTATAGAAGTGCCCAACAGGCCGTTCATGTTAGGTGTTATGGTCTCATGGGAACAGCCGCTGTATTGTAGTAACAGTAACATAATATCTACCAATATAGCGGAATAGCAACTGAAGGGCGAAGCAATCAAACTTTGGATCCAACATTTTTCACATTGGTACGACATTACGACATTCACACCAACACACTCTGAATGTTTTATCGATGCGATTGTGACTTTTGTAATTCCCCAACTTTTGGAGTTCACAATCAGCAATCGAATAGTTTGAGCTCTAAAGGATTTAACTAAAATCGAAGAACGAAAGCATTTAAGAATCGAGAAGTAATTAGTTATGCTTCGAAGGGGTATAACCGCCTGAGGTTTAATTGACGTGGTTTTCCCCATGCGTAAAAACGCAAAATCGATCCACCTTTGCTGCTTATCTTAATGAACGATAACGCGTAGTTCTGCTGCAGAATCGACTTGGACACGCAAATTACTGTTCAAGTTCTGAATCCGGTTTTAAATTAAAGAATGCTGAAAATCCTGGTCTGCTCCATTTGATGAGTTTATATAACCTGAGTGGTATTCGTTGAAGCCATCAACTGCCATAACGCTCGGCAGGTGTCTTTAAACTCGGCATGGTGAGGTAGTGTACTTACAACTGGCACAGATACCTTATTTCTATTTATAGGGCAACCACGTATGGTTTCTTAATGTTTTGATGATATGAAGTAATGTCCCAATACTCGGTTAATAATGTCTTAACTCATGGTATGGTAATTGTGCAATACTTCAAACTATATCTTAGATCATGGTATATTGACCCTATATATTTGCACTTAGCCTGATGTCTGAATCTGTAGATACTTTACATGAGAATCTGATGTCTTCATACCTAGCATGGTGACCTGATGTAGAAACATTTCGTTTGGTTAGAGAATGGCTTAATAAATGGGATGATGACACCATATCCTCCAAAATATGAATATCGTAACATTTGGAATAGCTAATTCCACACCTAGCGTATATTGTCCTCACATTTCATATATTGACCTAATGCCGCTTAACGTTGCATGATGACCTGATGACTAAGGTTCATAGCAAGACAACTGCTACTATTTTCAAGTAGGCAATCATACATAGCACAAATCGGACGATACTGTTTATATAGAGATACCTACTGTTAGCTACTGAAATTGTTCCTAAGTCCTCATTGTGTGCGCTTGTAGAGTAATTGTATCTAAGGTGGATAACATTATGAACAGAACATAAGCAGACAATTTTATTCCTTCTGCAGTTGCTGTTTCCTGCTTATAATCATTGTTCATTGAGAAAAAGGCGCTAAGGGCTCCCTTATCAGACTGCGGAATATCTTACTTGCATGCAAATGGCGTAGTTATTCAGTTATTCAAATATGGGGATTTGAGGTCCTATAAAACTACATAATTTGACGATGGTGCTGAGCGCAGCTGCGTTATGGACTGCTATCTATCAAAAAAGGACCAGTGGGAATTATGGAAAGCGAGTCAATTTCTATGACTCGTCTAATGGTTTTTGTCGCCAGGTGCGAAGTTAGTGCCCCATAAATTAAGATAATCGGTCAGGTGATGACGTTGATGGTTTCATTCTCTTACAGAATCGATGCGTTCTGAGGCTTATTGTATATAACATCTAACATGTATATTGAAAAGATTGTTGTACCCTAATCAAGTAGCGTTCACTTCCGTACATACGGTTGATTTGTCAGCCATGTGAAGACGCATGAATTCTACTCTTCCTTGACAATACGTTATTGCATTAGCTTTCAAAATATTCATAATGTTATTCCAATTGCGGTGTAAGTCTATGAGCATGGTGGGCGTAATTACACAGAAAACAATGAATTACCCATATATGATGCCCGATGGTTTGCTGTTGTATGAAGCACTCACATCATTTGACAGGTACCACAGGCATCAATTGTCTGTGATGGGTTGTTCCGTTGATGCTGCAATGTAACAAATGGAGTGTATGACTCTATCTAGTTAATGGCTGGCCTTTGCATTTAGATGGTTAGCCGCGAATTATCGATGCTTAAGCGTCTGTTAGGTGCACTTAAGCCCCGATTGGATTGAGCAACATTTGGCTTAAAGCTTTTACAGTTGCAGCGCTTTCGTCAGTTGAGTGACACGTGTCCACAGTGGTCAGGTGGCAAATTCAGCCAAAAAACAATTCTGTCTGATTTCAATATTCATAAGCATATTCAAAGCGCTGTTGTTAATGTTGCTAATCTGGCTCTATTATGGGCGCATTCCTCATGCTAGATGAGTTCAACCTATGTTACTAGGACATTTTGAGTCAAATGCAATTCATTATGCCTAAGATGATTGCTTGTAACATTCCTTCCTACGCTGGGCTTAAGTCGATGGACGAATCGGAGCATGAATGGGTAGAGATAATCACCCTGTGACTAGATTTGGTCGACCAATGTATGGGTACAGAAGGTCACCTGTGACTACATTTGTTCTACCAATCCGTGGGAATAGCCATACATGACTTTATAAGGATGAAATATGTGTGGCAGCATTTGCACATATGTTTTTATGGAACATGCGCAATATTGAAGTCCGTTGGAATGCTATGACAATGAAAATATTTATGTGTCGAGTCTTTCATATGTGATGTAATGTACAGGATTGAGGGTCTTAATACAATTCCCAATCGCGACGCTGCATAATGTTATTCCTATAAATGTCTGAGCCTGATGACAGTGAGTGATTATGATGGCCAACATTTTTAATTGCCCCAATAAATGTGCATCTCAATATTCGAGATATTAAGAAAGATATAGCTATGATATCAGCTGGCGGGAAGATGCGTGTACACGGTGGTAATGTTTGGTGGCAGGAAGAATAATGTACACGGCGGTACTGTTTGATGGCGGAAAGATTCATGTACACGGCGGTAGTGTTTGATGGCGGAAAAAAATCATGTACACGGCGGTACTGTTTGGTGGCGGGAAGATTGATTTCTAATTTCCATTTCCATTGTTGACCTGAACAAGTATTCATTCTTGTTTGGCCATTAGTACACTGTTAACGGAGCATATAGGCGCAAACCTTAAGGGTGAAGGTTGCTTATTTTTCATGCCTGGGGCGTCTACAACCAACAGGCTTCAAATGAAACATATATAACCAGATACGAGAATGACCAGACTAACGTGTTTGCAGCATAGTCAAGACATGGTGTATGTTAGCAAAAGCAAAAGGATTACTAAGGGAATGTCAAGACTAGGATTAAATATGTTCCGATACTTTTGTGACGTTTCCGCAACAGGACATGAATTAAGATGGGCAATCAGACTTAGCTACTATAGGACCGCTGTTTGATTGATAAGGAATGCATTTTTTGTCAGAGCAAAGCGCTTGGTGACTGATGAGAAATTAACAGTTCCAGATTGTGACGAAATCCACATTTAATCACCAATCGTACTGTAAACAAACACAATACATCAATGAATATGACAGGGGAAAAATTGATAGCAATTAGGTTAACACGTGTTGCATAAAATGTACTTTTCCTGATGATGTTGACGGCTTCTCTATATTAATGGGAGGCTTTACACAATCTGATCACGATTTAAACACATTTATCGCTTGCGAAGTCCAGTATTAAAATCTATGGTAGGCAAGTTAATCCTCTTTTGCTGTATTTAACGAACTAACGTGTTAACTGCTGTCGACTAACCTTAGTGTTTACGTGATAAGGACTCTCACATCATTAAATACGGCGCCCTCGAGACTGTTACATTTTGGAACCTCCAGCGTGAGAACGGAGCCATAACTCGTTTAAGGTGAAAGCTTTCCCTCATTAGGCCTTTTGTTACGACACGCGATGAGCTGCGTGATAGGTGCATTATACAGTAGTTGGTCAGGTGGAATATAAGCGAAATTTATGCTAATATGTGACCAAGGTTCCGTGAGCGGTAAATATAGTAGCACCCAACACAAGTAAACCACTCACGAGCCAAAACTTAGAGTCATTGCAGGGCATTACCGAGCTATATGATAGATAAGACAATCGAACAGTGTAGGCTTGGTTTTAGCTGGAAGTTATATGTTTTGAAGTAGCGCATATCAAGCATATTTGCTGGTAGTGGAAATGGTTTAATTGGTGTTCATGTGTAGTTGATAAAATGACATGAATTTATTTCTTTCTTGGTTAAGGCAACACCAATGTCCCGATAATTTTGTCAATTAATATGCCGGTGTCATGGCTCTCGCTACGGCCATTTAGATGATTTCAGATGCAATGCGCCTTTAAGGTGAAAGCTTTCCTTCATTAGGTTTTTGTTACGACACGCGATGAGCTGCGTGATAGGTGCATCATACAGTAGTTGGTCAGGTGGAATATAAGCGAAATTTATGCTAATATGTGACCAAGGTTCCGTGAGCGGTAAATATAGTAGCACCCAACACAAGTAAACCACTCACGAGCCAAAACTTAGAGTCATTGCAGGGCATTACCGAGCTATATCTAGATAAGACAATCGAACAGTGGGAGGCGTGGGCTTGGTTTTAGCTGGAAGTTATATTTTTGAAGTAGCGCATATCAAGCATATTTGCTGGTAATTGAAATGGTTTAATTGGTTGTTCATGTGAGTTGATAAAATGACATGAATTTCTGAACGCCACAGCTAAAGGCTAAACGCCAATGTCCCGATAAATTTCACAATTCATATGCCGGTGTCATGGCTCTCGCTAGGCCATTTAGCATCTGCAGAATGCAAAGCGCCTTTAAATCGATTATTAGTGTTATGTCTCCATCTAGGTCTGTCTAGAATGGTTATTTGTTTCACTGTTTTAGTCGTATTTGTCTAAGCTGTAACGCTTTGTATATTTCAGTCTGTGATATAAACTGCCAACGAATGACAGTAAACATGTGTCTAGTTTTTGAATCTTGCCAAATACATAAGATCTGTACAGAATTTTCGCGAATATCAGAATTCATTAGCTAATTGCTATCGCCCTGTTCTACATGATGATGCACATAACTATATCTGAACGCCACAGGTCAGCTTGGTCACAATATAAAATCTCACATTCACCGGCAGAAGGCAATTACAGGCCACATAGCATCTGCAGAACCTGGCCAAATACAATTTAGCATGCAAATCAATCGTATAATGATATGTTACTTTTCGAGTTCATCAATACGTAATCGAATTGGCAATGCCAGTTTGCTTCTTTAAGGATGTTAGTTGTAAAACCTCGCACTGTGACTGATCAAAGACTGCTTTTCTAGTTCCATCGTGGTAACATTGTTACAAGAGAAGATTTGGTCATATATCTGTATTACAAAAATACTTAGTCACGACATATTTACAGGTCTACAGTCATCAGTCATCTTCACAAATACTATGTCCAATTGCTTGAAGAATACTATTAAGACCTGCACCGATATCACTGATATCCCTTAAGACAACTGTATGCATGTAACCCAGTTCACTGCATTGTAAATCAGTAGTAAACACCACTAAGGATATCATGACGAAATGTTAGATTAGAAAGCAGCAATAACCCGGTGGCTCGTTTCTGGTAAAAACAACAGAAAACATTTCACTTTTCTCCTTATACTGGCCAGATCATTTGTGACTATGCATGAGAAATTGGTCGCATGTGCAAATCCCCATTATGTGAATATAGTGACAGATGACGCGCACATGACATGAACTGCCAGGTGTTGTCCAATTGCTACACATATCTAATGATCTAAAAGCAGCTTGCAACGTTCTAAAACATCTGACCATCATAAGAAGACTTGTAACATGACGGGATTGCACTTTACTAAAATATGATTGGCTTTGACATCAGGTCGTTAGTAGATTTTATGATGCATCGTACCATCATGCAAAGTGTTGAAACATACCGATAAATGTTGAAGCATAAAGAACCAGGCATTGAACACATCACGCAAGAATTTAAGACATCCGTCCTCACGACTCACTAGCCAATCACGATTCCTTTAACTTGTCTGTGGGTCTAGAAACTAGAGGTGTTAGATGGAGTTAATGGACTGGGACGAAGCTTGACAGAGCATAACACACTTTAGAGTTTACTGTTAGACATAAAAGCACTCTCTTTATATGTGCATTTCAAAATCTTTGTAGGGTAGTACGACATTATCTATGGTGACTGCAACCTTAGAATGTCCGAAATATCCGGCACGAATCCGGTATTTTGGGGTAGGCGTACTCGCAGTGAGAGAACAAATTGCCACAAGCCCTCTGCATGGGCATATTATTTCCACGAGCCCTATGCATACAGTGTCATTCCCTACCGTTGCGTGGGCGTTTAAGTCTCATTATCCCCGTTGCGTTGCTTGTGATTCCTGTGAGTTTTGTGGGGGTCCAACGAGCTAAATATGTCTTTTCAATGCTTCCGACAAAAAAGTTATTAATATTATTGTCGGGAAGAACTTCCCGGATACCACCGACTATTGCTTAATGTTGGTGGTGGATATTGGTGGAGAGTACACACAAAGGATGCTTCTATGTTACAAATAGCCAGCCCAGAAAATAAGTACAAAGTATCTCTCCATGCAAGGCAATTTGACAATGCTGCTCAGCTCAGCTGCTTATTTTGTTGCCATCTACTGAACAAGAACTTTGATATTTATTGGAAAGTGAGGAAATTCCTCCTTCGTCTCTGCTGTCGGTTGTCGCCATAGCCATGAACCAGTATAATCTGAAAGTCAGGTAAAAACGCTGATAGTTCCATTAGGTTAATAATTGATTGTGTAGCGAGGCAGGTAGCATACAGCCGCTTACCTTATTTTTCTTGATTGCTGCACCCATGTCCAGATGCAATTTCATCTGAGTGGAAATCAGTGAGAAGTCTACACATCCTGTTGAAGTCGATGACAACCGTTTTACAACCTGCATTAATCAAACAGGTAACAGATACCAAAAGAAGCATGATTGCAACGGAATAAATAGTGCCACACAAAGGGTTAATTACACTTTGTACCAGGTCATGCAGGGATCTGGATCCTGAACGCACCACAGTCGGTGCAAGTTGGAACATTGGTATGCAGAAGATTCCATATTGACACATATATGTGGTTAAAGGGCCGTTGCTATTGTTATGACCAGATTGGTTTGTGATGAGCATATCATTAGTGGGGAAGGAGGCGACCAGGTTATGGCATGCTTTGAACACCTCGAGGGCTGTGCATCGTAGCCTTACAAGCTCAAGAGTAGGCAAATGTACCTTAGCAAGCAGGCATTAATATCAGGAATAGTTGTCATGAAACAGCAACTGGTTGCACCTCTTGGTGTTTACTGGCCCCATGTGGTCAGCCTGTCTCCCTGAATACCTTCAATAAGACAGCCAACTACTTCCACCGACGCAAAAGGCTGCTCTACATGTGCAAACGCACGCATAGTAGCACCTGTTACAGGACTTTGCCATGCAATAGTCTGTCTGGCCATTTAACCTCGAAGCATATCCGTACACACCCGGATGGTCATCCATCATGAAGTTCCTCAGCAGACCCAATCAACGGCAGAGCCAAGTGAGCCATCCGACAACAGACATGGGCCACAACCAACTCGATTAGCAGAGATCTTTGTTATAGTTGTTTCACATTGAAGGTTATCTATGTATAGAAGTGCCCAACAGGCCGTTCATGTTAGGTGTTATGGTCTCATGGGACCAGCCGCTGTATTGTAGTAACAGTAACATAATATCTACCAATATAGCGGAATAGCAACTGAAGGGCAAAGCAATCAAACTTTGGATCCAACATTTTTCACATTGGTACGATATTACGACATTCACACCAACACACTCTGAATGTTTTATCGATGCGATTGTGACTTTTGTAATTCCCCAACTTTTGGAGTTCCCGAATCGTGTTTTTGGAGTTCTATTCTTACCGACATAATAATCGGCCAATCAGCAATCGAATAGTTTGAGCTCTAAAGGATTTAACTAAAATCGAAGAACGAAAACATTTAAGAATCGAGCAGTAATTAGTTATGCTTCGAAGGGGTATAACCGCCTGAGGTTTAATTGACGTGGTTTTCCCCATGCGTAAAAACGCAAAATCGATCCACCTTTGCTGCTTATCTTAATGAACGATAACGTCAAGTTCTGAATCCGGTTTTAAATTAAAGAATGCTGAAAATCCTGGTCTGCTCCATTTGATGAGTTTATATAACCTGAGTGGTATTCGTTGAAGCCATCAACTGCCATAACGCTCGGCAGGTGTCTTTAAACTCGGCATGGTGAGGTAGTGTACTTACAACTGGCACAGATACCTTATTTCTATTTATAGGGCAACCACGTATGGTTTCTTAATGTTTTGATGATATGAAGTAATGTCCCAATACTCGGTTAATAATGTCTTAACTCATGGTATGGTAATTGTGCAATACTTCAAACTATATCTTAGATCATGGTATATTGACCCTATATATTTGCACTTAGCCTGATGTCTGAATCTGTAGATACTTTACATGAGAATCTGATGTCTTCATACCTAGCATGGTGACCTGATGTAGAAACATTTCGTTTGGTTAGAGAATGGCTTAATAAATGGGATGATGACACCATATCCTCCAAAATATGAATATCGTAACATTTGGAATAGCTAATTCCACACCTAGCGTATATTGTCCTCACATTTCATATATTGACCTAATGCCGCTTAACGTTGCATGATGACCTGATGACTAAGGTTCATAGCAAGACAACTGCTACTATTTTCAAGTAGGCAATCATACATAGCACAAATCGGGACGATACTGTTTATATAGAGATACCTACTGTTAGCTACTGAAATTGTTCCTAAGTCCTCATTGTGTGCGCTTGTAGAGTA